>PVJO010002485.1:32045-141671 GCA_004026905.1 Hystrix cristata | reverse complement strand
AGATTAGGGAGGACAAAGGGCAGCAAATATGTTACTATGTTTTTCTACGTCGCTGGTGGTGCCAATCCCAGGGGGAGCACAGGAAGGCTTGCTGCTGAGATCTTGGGCACCGGAATAGTGAGACAGGGTCTCAGCTGTAAGAGGCTAAAGGTCAGAGGGCAGGAACCCAGATGAATGAGTTTCAGTGTTGACCTAAGTCAAGCAGATGCCCCAGCAATGAAGCGATTAGTTCAGGTCAGAAACAATAACAAAGTTGGAAATCTGAGACGAATAAGAAGTGATAGATAAGAAAATACTATACAAGCAATGTAATTATGCAGCATGCCACAGAAGTGGACCCCAGAACGTGTATATGGGAAAGAGAGGTGGAATGAAACTAAAGTGCAGGCTGGGAGTTGGGAGATTTTATTCCTACTTTGGCCACAAATGAGCAAAAACAGACTCAGAAGGTCTCTTAACTGATCCGACGTGTTTCCTCATTTGTCAGGTGGATTTTTGAAAACTGTCCTCATGTGCTTTCCTGAACTGTGACTGTCTAACCCGGCATTTTTCAAAGAGGGCTCTGTGAGCCTGTAGAGAACCCAGTTCAACATAGGGATTCAGACCAGCGCTAAGAAAGATGGAACAAGCTCGGCGTGGTGGCGCACACCTGTAGTCCCAGCACTCAGGAGGCTGAGGCAGGAGGATGGTGGTGAGTTCAAGGCCAGCCTGAGCTACAGAACCTCTGTAGCAGTGCTGGCGAACTGACGGCAGGTGTGCCAAGGCGGGCACGCGTGCCAGGGCGGGCACGCAGCGCCTTCTCTGTTGGTGCCCGAGCCACATCGCACAGCAGCCGAGCATTGGACATTCAGGTTAATTGAAGTGCTGGTACTTTGCGATAAATAAGTGGGTTTTGGGTTGCAGTTTGGGCTCTTGGTGTCTTAAAAGTTCGCCGTCACTGCTCTATAGTCTGTTCTCCTTGGCTCTGTTGGCGTTCCTGGGCGCACCCATCTCCCCCAGGGCACAGACAGCCAAGGTCCTGAGGTTGACACCTTCCTTAAGCAACCGCCCTCTGTCCTGCCGGCAGTCAGAAGGGGCTAAGCTGCCCTGCAAGTTAGTATGGACTTGCAGTCTTATCAAATAAACAAATAAGAAACTGTAAGCCTCCAGTTCGCTGTGAATTTCAGACATACAATGACTATTTTTTAGTATAAGTATATTCCAAATAGTGTACAAGCTATACTAAAAAATCAGTCGCAGGGTTGGCGATTTAGCTCAGTGGTTAGAGTGCTTACCTAGCAAGCACAAGGCCCTGAGGTTGATCCCCAGTGCAAAAAAAAAAAAAAAAAAAAAAAAAATCAGTCGCTTTTTATCTGAAATTCAAATGCAACCAGATGCCTATATTTTATCTGGCAACCCTAAGTAAGTAATAAACAAACAGCAAACAGGAGGGAAAGTTTCTGAAGATTAAGGCCTTTAAATGCCTCAAACTACAAAACTTTGTGTTTTAATATGATCATAAATTAGCAGCTGTATGGTATTATGTAAATTTATGTTAAGTTATTCATTCTGTGTCATCATGCTCCAATAAAAATTGTATATATGACATTTAGAAAAAAGCCATCTTCTGATAAGAGTTCTTGCTCTGCATCTTGGCAGACATGATCACTTTCAGCTCTCCTGAGTGTCACGGCCCCAGATGTAGTGCCGGGCCCCTGGCGAGTGACTCAGGAGCCCCCAGAACTGTCCCCAGAGCAGCCAGGGGCTGCCGTCCCCCACTTTAGTGTCTTTTGGAAGAAATGCAGCCTGGCTTTGAAATACCAGGAGCGTGTGGCCTTGCCATGCAGCTGGACACCACTCAGAATAAAGGCCAGGGGCACTGGACAGCCGTGGGAGCCCGATGTTGAGCCTCTGTGCTGTCCTGTTTCCTGGGGTCACCTGCACGGGGCAAACTCTGGCTCAGCTGTTCTGGGTCTGCGCAAGGCGACACCTGCCAGTTGGCTGACTTGATATTCAGAGCATTCCTGGTACCAGCCATCCGCCAGCTGGTTTGCTGTTTCTTCACTGGTGACTGGCATCCCTCTGAAAGATGTTTTAGCTTTTATACATATTTTTTAAATGACGGAATATGTTTGTGGGAAGACATGTTCGTGTCTGTCCTGGCTGGGAGAAGTTAAGTCTCGCTAAGGGCACGTGACAGCCTCCAAAGTGACACAGAGGCGAGCTCTGAGGAGGACCGGAAGGCATGTGGCCCTGGGGAAACCTTGACAAACACCAGGCCAGGCTGCTGGCAGCAGCTAGAGGAGGAAGGCAGGGAGGCCAGTGCTGGTGAGAGGGACTCTGTCTTGGCAGGATGGGGTGGGGGGATTGTGGCTGCAGGGTGCGCGCCCTGCTACAGACGCAGGCTCTTCCTGTCCTGGCCGCGGCAGGGGAGCAGCCGGTCATCTCCCCTCCTGCTTATCAGAGGAGGCCGAGTTCTTAGGACCCTAGAGGATTGAGCCTGAGCCTGGGAGGTGGGAAGCCACACAGACTCACAGCGTGACCCCGGCCATCTCCAAGTGCCGTCTGCTGCACACAATTTCCTCATCTGTAGACGGAGGGGATTGGACTGGATGACCTCCAAGTTTCTTTCATCTGTAATGTTCATTCATCCCACTAATGTGTCGAGGTGTGACAGCAGAGAACCCTTTGTTCCTGGTGCTGGGTGCTGGGATTGTCTAGGGGCCAACTCGCCTAGGAGGAGGGGAGGGAGAGTGAGGGGAAGGGAGGAGACACCAGGACAGGAAGTTCCTTGTAGGGAGCCCTCTCAACTTTTGGAAATGACTAAGGAAGATAAATGCTGAGGGGAAATCCTTTGCTTTCTTGGTCGCTGATTCTCCCAGAGGAAGAGTCAGAGTACAGTGCCCGGCCTTAGACCCCGGGGAGGCGCTGGTGCCTGGAAACGTGTGTCCAAGACGAGGCACCAGCGGGACAGCTTAGACCATGGACTTCCTCCCTCTTCGGCTGGTTCCCATGGGAACGCATGAATGAATCAGAAGAAACCAGCCTGTATCTCCAGAGGCTTTGCAGTTTCACACAGGAGACAAGATTTGGAGGCATAGATGATGTTGTCACCCCTTTCTCATTGGGAGACCATAAATGCAGAAAAGAGGCTGGGCACAGTGGCACACTCCTAAAATCCCAGCACTCGGAGACTGAGGCAGGAGGATCACTGCGAGTTCAAGGCCAGCCTGGGCTACACAGTGAGTTCGAGCCCAGCCTGAACTACATAGCAAGACCCGGTCTCAAAAAAGCGAAACAAAACAAAAAATCAGAAAAGGAAAATAAGTAAGAAAAGTAACTGGATACTGTCGAGATGCCAACAATAGGCAGGATCTGTTTTGCTAAATCATGGCCTAGATCACCAGAAATCTCGCGAGCCAGGGAAAGACACCCGCAAGCCTTATTTATGAGCACTAAGTAAGTTTTGAGGGACAGGGAGAAAAATGCGACTAGATACAGTGATAAATGACAGGTTTGACATATGAATTATTCCTAAGAAAGACATTGTCTCTCTGAAACCCCGGGGATAGAGTGAGCAGAGGATTCCTGATATGGTGGATTTTACATAGGAAGAAAACTCACGTGATGAGGAAATATCTGTGGGATTTTATTTTAAGCACTGAAGGGCGGACAAGGAGAATGTAAATTTGTCAAATGTTAGGTAAAAAGAAACAATGTGCTTCTTGGCTTAAAGTTTTTTTTCTTCTTTTGCTGTGTATTTTATGTTGTTTGATTTATTTATTGGTTACTGAAGTAAATTGATTTCTTTTCTTTTTTTTTTTTTTTTAATTTGAAAGATGAGCCTAAAACTGAAGGTCCAAGTAGAAAGTGCTTTATTCTGACAATGTCCTGAGAGAGTCAGTAACGTGGCCGAGGAGCGCAGGGGCCTGCGGGTCCGCGCTCTGCCTCTGCCCTGGCCCAGCTACTTTGTCCTTGAGTGCTGATTTCACTCCCCTTTCTACAGGGGGGGAAATGCAGCCTTGGTTGTTGGAATTACCAGTCCCAGCTGCAAGCACAGAGCATGTGTTCATTCTATGATGATTCTTCTCGTTATTACCATTATTACTTGATTTTTTGAGAGCGCTAGGATCTAATCCATGGTCTTGCCACTCTACCCCTGAGCCAGACTCTGGGTCCCCTCTATTGAGATCATTATCAACATTACTTAACATGGACTACTTGATCCCCAGGGATCACCCTTCGATAAAAAACAAGTTGGAAACAAGATGTTTCCATAGCAGGCCTTAACATAGCCAACATGGATCCTGGAGGGCCACAACTGGCCCCAGGCCACTCCCTGAAATTGTACAAGAGACCTACAGTGAACGAAGCCCAGAAATAAAACCACTGAAAGGAGTTGGGTGTGGTGGCACATGCCTGTAATCCCACCACTTGGGAGGCTGAGGCAGGAGGATCACCGAGAGGTCGAGACCAGCCTGAGCTACATAGTAAGTTCAAGACCAGCCTGCACTGCATAGTGAGACCCTGTCTCAAAAACAAAACGACAAGAACAAAAATACCAAAACCACTTAAAGGTGTGTGTGCTATGAAACTAGAAGATTCCCGTTACACGCTGCTAGGATACTTCGATCTACCCAATCTTCTTGGTTAGCAGGGCCTGCTTCTTTAGACTGAGGTCAGATTTATTTAACACATAAAAATTATTACGAATAATTATAGCATTCCATAAATGTTTACTGTTACAAGGGTGGTGATCAGTGTCATTAGCATCTTTCAGGTCTACAAATCTCTAATCCGTGCCTGGGAATCATCAGCTGAGATTTGCGCAGGGGAAAGGATGAGAGCCGGACAGAGAAAGACAGACGGGGGGAAAAGGACACCGCTCACCCCGCGCCCAGGGCCAGAGACCTCCTGTCTGAATCTGCGAGATGCTTTCCTCTACCGAATGCTGCCAGAGCAGCTGCCCCGTGGGTCTTGCCAGGGCTCGGACTGTGGCCCTCACAGTGTGATCGGAGAAGGCCACCACTTCCTGATAACCTTGGAAGGGACTTGGCTACAAAGCAGACAGCACCCCGTCATTCTGCAGAGTGCCCACAGAGTCGGTGCTGCCGGTAGCATCACCACCGAGCTCGGCCGGCCTGCTTCCTCCTGGCACTTGGGCCGCGTTCCTTCACCTCGGCTGCGCCTCAGGGTGCCCGGGGCTTTGGAGAAACCCAGACCTCTTTCCAGACCAAATAAATCAGGACCTGCAGATGCTGGTCCCAAGAGTTACAATGTTTAAAGTTCTTGGGGCTGTGGAGACAGCCAGCTGCTCCCGGGCCTGCCTCGTGGCTCATCTGCAGCAGACAGAAGCGGCCTCCTGTAGCGGTGGGGAGCAGCAGCGAGGCTCCCAGTGTCTCGGGTGCAGGCTTGGTGTTCTCTTACCACCTGCACAGGGGAAGCCAACTGCCAGGAGGTGTGAGCAGGGAGACGTTCTGCGGGATGGACCCCAGAGACAAAGCCCGGGGAGGCTGGAGAACTTGCCACCATGAAGGAGACAAGATCCCTCACAGACGAAAGCGAAGAAAGCCCGAGGAGCGTGTGCAGAGGCAGAGCGCAGCCTGGGTGCGATGTCTCCGTTCCCAGAGTGACCTTGGCTGTGTGTGCTAAGCACGCAGGGTCCAAGCGGCATCGAGGAGAAGGGGCCCTGCTGTAACTCATGCTGTGCCACATCAGTCAGGAAGAGAATCCATGGAACAGTCATGGAATGAGGGACAAAAACCACAACAAACCCAGGACTTGCCAGGAAGACCTCTTCAGGACAGAGAACTAGGATGGCAGGTGACAGACGGCGCAGGCCAAGGTGACTGGCGACAGTGTACACACCTTCACGGCGGGCAGGCGTGGGCACCGCTCCCCACCCTGCTGGATAGTCGGCGCCTCCTCAATGCCAGGCAAGTGTGAGCAGACAGAAAGCGGCCCTGGAACCTCACTTTGCAGCAGCCGCTGTTGCCCATCAGTCGGACAGAGCAGACAGCACTGAGGGACAGACTCGGAGCCACGGGACTCTGGACGTCCCAGGCAGTGCCGAGAGGGTTAGGCTCCGCGCATTGCCGAGACACAAGCGCCAGGTCAAGGAGAAGTTTGCTCTTTTTTTTTTTTTTTTTGGTGCAGGGATAGAACCCAGGGCCTTCACACCACACTGCGTCTCTGTCCCCTGTTTTACTTTGAGGCAGAGTCTTGCTAAATCACCAGCTTGTTCAGGCTGGGCTCAATCTTGGGATCCTCTTGCCTCAGTCTCCCAGAATGCTGGAGTTACAGGCATGTGCCACCGTGCCCATCTGAAAAAGAACCACCCTCCCTAATGCCCCTCTTGGTCAGCCACTCAAATTGGGACTGTGTCAAGTTGAAATCCTTGCCTGCATCTAAGGTGAGGAGTTATCTCTTCCTTCCTGTCCTATGTGACTAATTGCAGTATCTCCAAGAGGAAGCCTGCCAGCCTGGGTGGTTCTAGCCTTGTTCCTAACCAGGGGCAAGTCGCTGCCCTTCTTGTCTTACGACAAGTCTGCCTTACGACAAGTCTGCCTTACTAGGAGACTGAGACTTGGTGTCTGCCCCGTGCTCCCTGCACCTCCGACCTGTGCGCCCCCAGTGGAGTAGGCCAGAGGGGTTTAATCACATTCCACCTGCAGGGAATATTCAAGGAGCGCAGCTTTGCAAAGCACCTAGTGCTACCAAAAGGTAAAAAGAAAAAAAGAAAAATCAAATTAAGCCAGTGAGTAACAGGCATTGCCTCCTGTGCCCTAGAGACCCAATCTAAATATTTAAATTTTACACACAGAGGGGCACAGAAATGCCTGCACCATCTTCCTCCCGAGAGCTGGGGCTTTGGCAGCAGTGACCACAAATCACAACTTGCATGGTGGATTTCTGGGCACACACTCAAGGGGACCCCTCTCCTTAAGCTGGAAAGACTTCTCTGGCCTGAGATGACTTGTTGGGAGACTTCGTCCTTGGGTCAGAGGCTTCCAGAAAGAAGGGCCGGGAGTAGGCAGGCCGGATATATTTCCGAGATCACTCATGCAGCTTCTGATCCTTAAGTGAAAACTGCAGATTGAGAAATGGCATCGGGGCAAGTTCCCTTTGGCCACAGTGCAAGGGCACGGCCTCTCACAGGGGACCGAAGCTACATCAAAGACCCCGTGGAGGAGTTTAAGGGCCAGATGGAGTCCCCCTGCCTAAAAGGACTGGCCTGGCAGTCGCATGTGGGATTGTTGGATGTGACAAGTCCCCAGTCTGCACAAGTGTCCTGGGAGAAGGTGCTGGTTGCTGACATTACCATCTTCATCTGCTTTTTTTTCTTTTTGTAATGCTGGGGATTGAACCCAGGGCCTGGCACATGGTAGATAAATGTTCTACCACTGAGCTAAATTTTACTTCTTTTGAGGCAGGGTCTCGCTAAGTTGCTCAGGCTGGTCTTGAATTTGTGATCCTTCTGCCTCAGCCTCCCAAGTAGCTGGCATCTTCATCTGATTTGCAAATGGACTTTAAATCAACTCAGAAGCTTGCGTGCCATGGAGAAAATTATTTAAGGAAGCAAGAAGATTTTAGGATTAATTTAGAAGAATTAATAGATTTCTAAAGTGTGTTGGGATTGAGTAATTCCTCAGCATGAGTGGCATCACGATTATTGGATAATCTCAAAAACTTTAAAACTTATTAGCAAAAGGTAAAGCACTGCAGAACATCACTGTCATTGGAAATAAATACTTGCTCTGCCTCAAAATAAAAAAATGTAAAAGGGCTGGGGTCATAACTCAGCACAAAGGCCCCGGCTTCAATCCCCAGTACTGCATTCAATCAACCAATGCAGCTAAGTAAGCATCGCAGTTGAGAAAGAGGCAGTAACATGGCTCAGAACTGGGCTCCTGGTTCTGTAGCACCGGCACCGCCCCAAGCTGTTAGGGGTGCAGACCCTCAGGCCCTGCCCAGCCCTGCCTGGTGGAATCTGCCACTGTCCCAGGGGCACAGGTGGGAGTCAGGGTCCTCCAACTGGTGGATGATGCTGCAGCCACGCTGCTGCCCGGTTCTTGGTTTTATAGTTGGGGCTGGAAGTTGTTCCTCATAACTTATTGCTCTGGGTTCTACTCTGCTCCTGTGGGATCCGTGGGAAAGGGAAGGGCTGCGGAGACCCCCCAAGCGAGTGCTGCTGGGTACTGGACTCATGGGAGCCCTGCAGCTCACTACTGGGACCCTAGCAGACCTGGGCAAAGGGGAGCAAACCCTCCCACTGGGGAGACCCCACTTCCGGTTCTTCATTCCATGTGCAGGTTAGTGGTGCCCCAACCTCCGCGTGAAGGCTGACCCTGGCCATGATCCCAGCAGGCAGACATGTTTCCCATAGTGAGGACGGATGTGTGTTAAACTATCCGCACATTTCCCAGCCATCTCCCCCGACTCGCGTGGCAAAGTTTGGATATTTATGAAATAGTTGGCTGGGGCTAAATAGCTATATATAATGGTTTTGGGGACCATGAAGTATGCTTTTGTTGTTGTTGTTGTTTTGAGATCCTCTGACTGCTTGAAGGAACAAATCGCAACCTTGCTTGCTTTAGCAGCATGAGCTAATCAGAAAAATAACCAGCGTCAATGTTCTTTTACCCTTAAGAGAAAGAGGAAGAGTAAGATACATTTTAATTAGATATCTATCACGGTGGAAAAGCAGCTCTTCAGGAGAAGTTTTAAGAAGCTGGCCTTCCTTTTAAGACATAACTGTCCAAATTACCCCAAAAAGAGGCTGCACATCCGTCCAATCCAGTTTGTGATAAATTTACAACTGGGCTCTGCACAGCAGATTTATATCAACAATTAAGCAGAAGGAAAATGGGCCATAAATTTTGGCTGGCAGAGTCCAGCACCAAAGAGAAGAAAAGAGAATGGTTTGGCCAGATCAGAAGTCAATAATTTCAACATAAAGTGCTAAAGCTATAGCAAAAACAACTCAAGTGGAGAGGAGTATTTTGTCTTTTCTCACCCTTTTCAAAATTAGAATTAGAATTATATATATATATATATTTTTAATATAATGAAGTATCCAAACAACAGAGGCTTTATCAGAAAATTGGTATACGTTTCCGATTTTACAAATGGTACAGATCTTTCCCTGCCCCCCCACTGCTGGGTTTAATGAGTACATCTCCTCTTCAATGTGACTGCAACAACGTGGGGAAAAGAGACTTCTCTGAGCATCCAAGTGACTCCAGACAGGAGGTCTGTTGTCTGAATGTGTCCCCCGGAACTCCTGTGTTGGAAATATGACCCCCCGTGTACATATTGATGGCGTTTGGAGGTGGGGCCTTCGGGAGGTGATGGGGTTTAGATGGAAGAGCACTACACTGGATCTGAGACCAAAAGTTCAGTCTGGACCAGACTGGTTTGGGCTTTTAATGCCTGCCAGGAACCCTTGAGATCTGTCCAAGGTGCCGGGGAAAAGAAAGAGACTTCTCAGAGCACATTTAAAGGAAATCATTGCTGCCTATAAAGGCGCACACCTATAATCCCAGTGCTCGGGAGGCTGAGGCAGGAGGATAGCCGAGAATTCGAGGCCAGCCTGGCTACATAGTGAGACCCCCGTCTCAAAAAAACAAAAAATAAAAAAGGAAATCATTGCAGAAAACAGTGAAAAGTTTCACTGTTTTGAGCAGCTGTCCCGAGATGACTTGAGGCGATATGGCGTGAGAATGATGGCGCACCCCAGAAAAACGGAGTCAAAGCGGACAGCATGGGCTCCTGAGTCCAGCTGTCCCTAAAGGCGGTCTGACTTCCTGAGTTGGAATGCTGGGAAGTCAGTAAGGCCACGAGCCAGTTGGGGTCTAGTTTTCTGTGCTGTCCGTGGGAGGAGTCCTAACAGGTGCAGTGTGCATATCCGTTCTTTCTCTCGGGGGAAGGATGCAGCCCTCATCAGATGTCCAAAGGGTCACAGGAGGAAGCAGCTCAGGGAGAAGCAGCTTGGAGGTCGGATCCAGCCGCCTCACTGACAAACATGGCCAGGCTGAGGGGTGGTGGACGTTCTCTAGAACGTCCCGGGAGAGTGACGCCAGGACAGCCGTCTACGCAGGGAGGGTCTGGAGCCCCGAAGCTGGCATTAACTGGCACTCAAGAAATATTTGTTGAATGGAAACCAGCAGGAAAATTATAACAAGTCATACTTTACATGCAAATTTTCCAGAATATTTTCAGGAAAATATCGAATGTGTGAACATCTAATCTACATTTCTATGTCCTGACAGATGGCCCAGATTAACAGAGCTTTGATTCTAGTAAAAAAATAAATAAATAAAACAAGAGAGAAAGAAAAGAAAACCTACAAATATTCATTGAGTGGGTACTGTGAGTGAGGCTACGCAAAGCGACACCATTGTGACTGTCAAATTTATGTTTTCAAAAGACAACTTTTCCATAGTCCCATCTGTCGAAGTCCACCAAAATGTTGCCCAGGGAAAGAGGATGCCTGGGAACACACGACGGGGGGAGGTGTTGGGCTCTGGGGGGCCTTGGGATCGACTGCCTCAGGAGTCCTGGAGAACTTTATTAAGATGCAGGTTCCTGGGCCCCCCAACCGGACTCACACAATCAGAACCTCTGAAGGCAGGGCCCCCATCTGCATTTTCACAGTCTTCCCGGATGGCTTTATGTGCATTGAAGTCTGCAAGCCTCTTCCTGCTGTCATGAGTTTACTTGCTCATGGGGTCTCCTCAGTGACTCTGGGCTCTCTGTGGAACCCAATGGGACGTGGCTCCCTGGGGGAGGCAGCTGGGATCCCGGGCTGGAGACTGAAGGAAGCTGGGGTTTGGTGCGACAGCTTCGCCCTCCCTGAGGTCAGAGCCGGGTCAGTGCCACCAGAGGTAAGGGGCTGTGTGCTAGCACCACCAGATGTGTGTGTGTGGAGCCCAGGCAGCTCTAAATGATGCCACGTTCTGGACTTGATTATCTGCTGCCTCCTACTGCCCTGGAGGGTTTAATCTGGAGGGGAGATATTGTTTAATAGCTATAAATTTCTGTTTTCAACTGGCTGCTAAATACCCTCATGGTGAAAGTCATGGTTTCTACCCCTTGGAGCTTCTGCCAGCCTTTCCTCTCCCAGCCTCTGCCATATCTGCCAGGTGCCAGGCACTCATCAGATGCTTTGGCAACTTTCCGTTGACTTGCTTTCTGGTTAATTCAGGTCCGGGGCCTTGCGTCCCTGTGTGGCTTTCCCGGGACCCACCCTACGCTTCCTTCAGGAAGTCATCCTCCCAAGTCCTTGGTTGGGTTTGCGTATGATCGACCCTGTTCAGAGCAAGGAGCAAAGTCAGACCTCCCTGGGCTTCCCAAGGATGGTGCAGCCGAGAGCGGGCCATGCAGGAGGACAGACGGACCGTGAGCACAGAAACCCAGACCAAAGCACACCTTCCAGGCCTGGATGAATATCTGCCTGAAGCCACATCTATTCCTGAATTGTGTGATTATTTATACTCACAGACACAAATTTATGAATTTGTTTTTGTTTCATTTTGGATTTGCTAAAATCTCTGAGTTCAGGCTTTGTTGCATACATGTGATAAGATGCACACTCAAGTATTTCCCTCCACCTCCTCTTTTTCTCTTGTGGTATTAATGTGTCCCAGTCGTCTTGGTCTCTCCATCACCACTCCTCGATTTAAAGCAAATGTTGAACAATGACATAGAAAACAAGATAAGATCGGGCCTAGGGTTATGGGACTCGTGCCTGGACAGATGCCATGCCTGAAGAATATTGATTAATGGGTTGATGTCGGTCTTAGGAAAGCCCTGTCCTGTTCAACATTGTAATCAATGGCTTGGATGAAATGGGAGACCTGCCTGGCCAGTCTTGGGTGACACAAAGCTGGAGGAACTGCTAATATGACAGATGGGGAAATCAAAATTCAAAATTATTTTGACCAACTTGAGCAGTAATAAGAATAAATACAAACTCTCACATCTCGGCTCCAAAGATCAATCGCATGGCGGGGGCCTGGGGAGACCCAGCTTGGCTGTTGTCATAACAACACAGAACTCAGAGGTGACCACAAGCTCACATGGAGCCAGAAGTTGAGGTGATCAGTGACACAGTTATGCAGCTTTAAATGTTTAAAAACTTCTGGAGAGTAATGCCGAACCTGCTTCTACTTCCCCAGCAAGATAAAGAAGTAGCATTTTCCGGAAAATCATTTTCAGCTCATTGCATTAAAATTTTTTTCTAAGGATTCCAACAAGAGAACAAGCCCCTTTCCAAAACTGTGCGTGTAGTAGCAACCATGTCAGGAGGTAATGGGGTTCCATGATGGGAGTTTTCCTTATAAACACAGGATGTTTTCCCTTTTCTTTTTCCTTTTTTCTCCCTTCTCGCTCTGTCCCTTTCGGTGTCTCTGTCGGTACTGGGGATTTAACCTTGGACCTTCATACTGAGCCACATCCCAAGCCCTTTATAAATTTTTTTTAAAATTTTTTATTTTTACCAAGAACATGTATTGGTACATCGTATACATAACCTTTTTAAATTTTGTAACACGCTCTTGCTAAGTTATTAAACTGCTTAGTCTAGACATGAACTTGGATCCTCCTGCCTCAGCCTTCTAGAGTTCTGGGATTGCAGGCATGAGCCGCCATACCTTAAAGCACAGCGTAAAAAAAAAAAGATTGTCTTTAACAACTTATGGGTCAAAGCAATTGCCACACAACAAGCGTCCAGAGAAGCACTGGTGGGAAAGGAGCCCAGCTCACCCCCTGTGCAAGTCACCGTGAGCCCCACGAGGGGACACCCAGGATGGCATTGGCGCCACAGTCGTCTTACCTTCCTGTTCCGTGGCATCCAGCTCGGCCTGTCCTCTTGTCCACCTGTCCCGTCCCTTCCCCAGGGTCCCCTTTCCTGCCTCCCTCTTGCCTCCCTCCGGGTGGCAGCCCCGCCCAGTCATCCCCGCCCTTCCTGGGACGCGGTGAGTCCCCAGCCAGCCTCCTGGGCTGTCCTAGATGGTGACGGGCGTGGCATGCGCACCATTTGCTCCCTCCCCTTCCGTTTTGCTGAGCACTCCCTGTACTTGGGAGCCCAGAAAGACTGAGGAGGCCGGCCGTGGCGGAGTGTGATTTTAGCAAGGCGTTAAAAAGAACTTCACCCCAGCAATGCCGAAGCCCCCGGACACCACCACTCACCTGCCTCTCCTGGAAAAGGTCCACCTCGCTCAGAAGCCTCTCCTGGCACTCTGGGTTGGTGGCCAGCAGGTAGGTGGCAAAGGAGAGCGTGTTGGTGACGATCTGGTGGCCGGCGATGAGGAACAGGAAGGCCTGGCCCACGATCTCATCCACAGTGAGCGGCCGGGACGAGGGCTGGGGCTGGCGTGGCGGAGCGGGGTCTACCCTGAGCGTGGCGGAGGACAGGGCGCCCTGGACGAGGTCGAAGCTGTCCACACCCGCGGAGCTGGGGGAGCACTGGGCGTCCAGCAGCATCTGCAGGAAATCTCTCGGCCGCTGAGGACGAGAGGGACAACGCACATGTGGGTCCCGGTGTCTCAGGGGACACAGGGAGACGACATGGGTGTAAAGGACTCCCGCTGGACGTGGCCTTGTCACCAGGTTATTGGGGTGGTGAGGACCTGGAGGCCACCCGAACGGCCCTCTGTGTGGCGCCACTTTCACAGCTCGGGCAGGGAGGCACAGACTGCCGTGCTCCGGAAAGAGGCGCCCAAAGGGACAGGAGTGCGGCTCAGTGGCGAGCGTTCACCTGGTGTGTGTGCGATGCCCTGTTCTTTCCAGGTCTCTTAGGTTGCCCAGATGTAGGACTCACACTTGCAATCCTCCTAACTCAGCCTTCCTCAGTGCCGGGATTTCAGGTGTACATACCACACTCTTTCTTTCCTTCCTTCCTCTCTAACTTGTTAACTTCTTTCCTTCCTTCCCTCTTCCCTCCCTCACTCCCTTCCTTCTCTCTTTCCAGTACTGGAGATTGAACCCAGGGCCTTTTTACTAAGCTATATCTCTGGCCTCTTTTATTTTTTGAGACAGGGTCTCACTAAATTGCTAAATTGCCTAGATTGGACTTCCACTCATGATCCTCCTGCCTCAGCCTCCTAGGAAGCTGGAATTACAGATCTGTGCCCCAGTGCCTTGCTGATTTTATTCATTTTTATGTCTGAGTCATATGCCAATGTGTAGAGGTACCACTTTTCCTTTGTCTGCTCAGGATGACGCCATTCTGTCTGCGCTGATCTGGAAGGACGTGGCATTACTTTGTTAAGTAAAATAAAAGAGCCGCATGTGCCAGGGGATTTCATTTCTGTGAAATCACTGAGTGTGCAAAGGTACAATTATATGCATCCATCCACTCGAGGAAAATACTTAGCAACATCTGCCCTCACCCATTCCCAGGGAGCCAGAGGAGGCCGGCAGCGAGGAGGGGATTCAGTTTTGACTGTCTACGTATCTGCTCTGTTGGTTGTTTTTCTCACCGAGACAAGAAAACACGTCCCAGATGTAAATCAGAGCGCGTGCTCTCTTGTCCTCCCGTACACAGTCTGGGGCTGCCAGGTGCACCCTGCGTTCTCTCCCACAGCACTGTCGACAGAACTGGGGCCTGGGAGGGTGCTGGCTCGGGACGCTTGTCTTCCAAGACCCCAGACTTAGCATTCTCCTTCCCACCGAGTCCCCTTCTTTCTCAGGAATCTGCACCCCCAGTGAAGTGGCTGAAGTTTTCTAACCATCCCCCTTAGCTTGCTTATCAGTCATTTGCATATTCTGTATATTTTTCTGACCACTAATTCTAAATATAGGGGTGTTTGCGTATTGCTTTAGCACTAACAGTGTATTCCTGGCACGTGCCTTCTTTGAAATGCCCTTTAATGCGATGAACGACAACCAAGATGTTGCTCTTTTCTGAAGTTTATGGGATTAAAACAGCAAAAGAGTCTCAGAACCTCCAACAGGGAAACATTATAATTTCAAAGTACTAGTTGCAACATTTTTTCAATTCATTGGCCTCTGAATTTCTATTGCATGAATAATCTATGCCACACACATTAACATCCAACTCCATCTTTTTAGTTTAGCTGGATTTTTTTTTCCCCTTGAGACAGGATCTTGCTGTATAGTCCAGGCTGGCCTCGAACTCACAATGGTCCTCCTGCCCCAGCCTCCTGAGTACTGGGATTACAGGCGTGTGCTGCCACACCCGGCAAGTCCATCTTTTGAGACTGCTGTCATTTCATGTGTGTTGCTATTTCTGCATCGTGAGATGAGAAGCGTACCCCGGTGGGACCCCTACTCCTAGCTCCCATCCGTGCCCAGCATTGTGCAGAGCGTGTATTAGACCCGCAGTCAGCAAGTGCACAGATCACAGTGCAAAGTGGTCGATGTGCTTTGAGGAAAGCTGTCCTGGGTTGGGTTCGCTGACACTGCCATGCTGTCTAGAGCAGTCGGTCGGCTCAGGAGGCCTCCGCCGCTCTGCCGCTTCCTGGCTTTGCGACCTTGGAAGGTGTCTGCCGAGAGCCTGGCAGGACCCACGGCTGAGGCCGTGGGCATCACACACCTGAGGCCAAGGAGGGAAGGCCTCACTTCCTGCAGCCTGCTTGGGCTGTAACAGCCGAGCAGAAGGCAAAGGGTCAATGAGTGTCAGTGAGCTCACTCCGCCTGCCCTGCTCATCATGATGGCCCTGCTGCCAGGGGGCGGAGCATCCGCTGTTTCCCGGCTCCTGGATGCTGGCCCAGGACCCTAGTTCACCCTTGCACCTCTGGGTGGGTTTGTTCTTTCTTTCTTTGAGACAGGGTCTCCCTATATAGTTCAGGCTGGCCTTGAATTTACTATATAGGCCAGGCTGGAGATCCTCCTGCCTCAGCCTCCCAAATGCTGGGATTATAGTGAATTGGCCCATTTGAAAACGCTTGGGGTAAAATATGTGATACAGTTCTGCTCCCTGAGTCTTTACTCTGGCTTTACTGGATTGGGATAGGGGTGATGAGAAGAGGGAGGGTACAGCCATGCCCACCCTATGTATTTTCCAGGGGTGGAACTCTAGCTGGCGTCTTTCCTCTTACCCTTGCTCAGCCAGGCTGCTAAAGGGCTGGAGGACTCTTAGAGAAATCTGTCTCAACCTCTAGCTAACGAGGCCAGAGGAAGGGGCTGCCCTCTAGGGCTCGCGTGCCAGAGAGGGACATTTGTGTAGATGGGTTGCTTTTATTCACACTGCATCACAGAGGCGATCCGAACACTGCCCATTTAGGACAGAAACAGTGCTGGTTTATAGTTATATCCGAGAAAAATATGCACCCTGATAGATGTAGGTGTCTAATCCACCCATCGGCTAGAGCTTAGAAAAATATTTACCTTTTAACATCTGTGCAGTATTTTCCCTGCGCAAACACACATCTGCTTGATAGAATGAATGCAGAGTTCAGATGGCTTGAAAGCAAGTTTTCTTAGTAACCATATAGCTCTGTCTTCACATGGGCAGTTCTGGATTTGTGGTTGGGAGGTTTTTCTCAGATCAACTCATTATTTGAAACAAATAGCTGTAGAGTTTATAAAAGGAAAAGCTCTAGGCAATCCTGGTAATTGGATCTTTAATAACCTCTCACCTCTTAGTAAGTCACTCAGTGCAACAGTTTTTACATTTTCAGCTCAATTCCACAGCCAGTGAGTCTCAGGGTAGGGGGGTATGTGTGTGTGTGTGTGTGTGTGAGAGAGAGAGAGAGAGAGAAAGAGAGAAAGTTTTTATAGGGCAGCCCTTTATAGCAAGATAGAGGTTTCAAAATGGTGCTTTCTGGCTGGGTGTGGTAGCACACACCTGTAATCCCAGCACTCAGGAGGCTGAGACAGGACAATCATCATGAGGGAGGCCAGCCTGGGCTACACAGTGAGTTCAAGGCCAGCTTGAACTATAAAGCAAGACTCTATCTCAAGAATAAAAAAGAAAGAAAGAAAAAGAAAAAACTGTGCCCCTTCTGGATCCAGATGTGCGTGCTGCACAGTGCCCAGGATGTGGGCTGCTCAGCGCATGGAGCCTCTAATTGACTGTGATTTCATCACGGGCCAATGCCTTAACCTCACGTGTTCCTCTGAGCTGTGCTGTCTTCGAGAAAACCCTTGAGCCCTTCCAGGCTTCTTTCCTGTTAGTAACTTTCTTTCCTACAAGGAGGCCCTTAAGGAGCAGCACTTACGCACGCACCAGCAGACCCGGTAGGATCTCCCTCACTCAGAGAAGTCCTACTTCTATTCTTAGCAAGTTCAGTCCACAGATATCTGCTCAGTCCCTGCTGTGTGCCTGGTGGAGTGTGAATACACAAGAGGAAGGAAAACTGGGCAGCAGCGTGCCAGGCCCTGGTCCCGCGGCTGGCCACCTCCCCGAGCCGGTGACTGGGAGCGAGGGCGTGACTGGCAGTTGCCTGAACTCTTCTCCAATATTTATGCTATTCACACCATGAAACTCTGTCTCGGCCTTTTTCAATAGAAAGAATATGCTCATAAAAGCTGCAAGGGCACATTTACCGAGGAAATTCTTTAGGGCTGCTCTCCCCTGTGCGCAGACTGGTGTCGAGCTGCAGGCGGATCTGGGGGCAGATTTCATCCTGCGCCATGTGCGGGAGCAGGGCCCGGTGGCTCGGGGCTTCTCCTCGCTGCCATCCTTCCCCCACCCTGCCCTTTCCCTTTCTGGTGTGACCTTCCTTGACCTTTCTCTCTGCTGTCTGTGGCCCTGGAGACCTCGGGGTGGCAGAGCCCTGAAGGGCAGTGTGGTGTGATGTGCAGGTTGGGAGGGAAGAGGAGGAAAAGAGAGCGCGATGCCAAGTGAGGCTCCGTTCCTCTTCGAGGCTCGTCCTATTAAAACACATTACCTCTTCTGCTGCTTGCCGGTCCCGCAAGGCAATCCCGTTCCTAATGAGTCTGGTAAAAAAGCCATTCAGTTCATCTCGGTTCTTATTGGGTAGAATCCGGGCCAGTGGGACCATTATGGATGGAAACGATACTTGAAAGAGAAAAACAAAAATGCATTGCAAAGAGGGCAATAACAAACCATGGCTATCCGGCTCCCGTTACCAGGAAGCCAGTGCCAGACTGGAGTCGGCGTCCCAGGGAGGCCCGTCCTGGCCCCGGGGGCCACTCCCGGAGGCCGCTCCCGGAGCCGGGTCACAGCCTACAGCCTCTCTGGGCGCCCCCTTCCTGGCACACAGCAAGCACTCAGTAAATATCTGCGTGGTTCACAGAGCCCGCCGCTGGCCCTCAGCGGGCCCATCTCAGGCTGCAGTCGACGTCACAGTCCTGCTCGCGGGCCGGGGCCACCGTGTCCCACCAGGAGAGGACGCATTGCGGGCCGGGTCTCAGGTCTTCGTGAGGGCCGAGAGCTCATTTACTGTCTTAGCCTTCCAGCCCTTTGCATTTTTTCCTCTGCATAGCTGTCCCCAGAGCAGCCACCCGCACTGTCGCTTTCAGCCGCCGTGATCTCCCGTGTCCTCGTGAGGCCTGGCCCTGGCTGCTGTATCCTCAGGGCTCCCTGAGAGAGGCGCTGGGCAGAGGGTGGGGTGTGACCTCGCAGCGACCTCTCCTCCAGCTTCGGTGTGGAGCTGGTGGAGGCCACAGAGCCCCACTGAAATGGCTCAGAAATGGGGACAAAATAGGCCGGGGAATGAACAGAACTGACCAGCTCAGCAGAATGGCTGGAAATCTCGGCACTCGTCAGAGACAATAATCGCATCACTCTGCTGTTTCTATAAAAGCAAGGCGATGCCAGAATTGGCCAGAGGGCAAAAACTCCCTTGTAAAATAAAAATAAAATCAATGAGCCAGTCTCCGCAGCATCAGGCCACCCAGCTCGTGACCTCTGGTTTATTACACAGTGGCTTCTGGTGGAGAGAATATTTTAGAGGGGAGAAACATGCCCTAAAAGACTTTGGGTACTAGTCATGCCTCTGCCTTTCCAGTCCTAAGTTTTCTCATCTGGTAAATGGGGACAAGAACATTTTGTTGTTGTTTTGAGACAGGGTTTCACTATATAGTTCAGGGTGGCCTTGAACTCACTATGCGGCCTATGCTGGCCTTGAACTCTAGGAGATCCTTCTGCCTCAGGCTCCCGAGTGCTGAGATTACAAGCATGTGCCACCACACCCAGTTACGAGCAGTTTTCCTGTGGGGTGAGGCAGGACTAGCTGAAGTGATGCATGCACAGTGCCCAGCATGGCTGGTCACTTGCTGCTCTCACGATGACAGTCGTGGCAGAGGCAGAGGCTCCCTGTGTTGGGGACGGGAGGCCCCAGGGACAGGAAAAGAGCCCTGGTGGCTGCAGGGAGACTGAGTCTCTGGAGGACAACGCTCCGAGACGCTTGGCGCCTTTTCCTGGGTGCGGTGGCACCTAGACTGCTGCCCCCGGTTCAGGGTCTGCGGCTGAGCGGGGCACGGGCTGTACTTACAGATTAGGACCAGGAGGGGCCTGGGGATGCTGGAGGCAAAGAAGCGCCTGCAGTGTAGCACGAAGGGGTCTTCGGGGGCCGCCTGCGAGTCCACCTGGGTGCCGAAGGCGACGCTGGCCACCACGTTGGTGGCGAATGCACAATAGCATCTGTGGAGACGGGATGCCTGAGTTCTGAAGGACGCTGGCCTTGGCTACCCACAGTGTACCCTCCTGATGAAGCCAGGTGCTGCCATGCCCGCCCCCAGAGGAGCTGCCCGCAGTTCTGAGCAGGATGGTGAGAGAGAAGCTGCAGGCCAAGCAGCACTGGCAGAATGTGGGAAGAGACAGGCACTCAGGAGACTGACGCAGGAGAATCTCTGTGAGTTCAAGGCCAGTCTGGGCTTTCATAGTGAGTTCAAGAGCAGCCTGAACTGACTACATAGTGAGACCCTGTCTCAAGAAACAAAGTAAAAGAATATGGGAAGACGCAGGAAGCCACAGAGCGGAGACTAGCACAGGGTGTCACTTACTCGGCCATCAGGCTTCAGGTGGCCTTAAACTAAGGAGCAGAGTAAACACCAAGAAGTATACCGTGCACCATCCCTGTGAAGGGGGGAAAGAAGAGACCCAGAAGCTCTGGGTTTTACTCCAAAGGTGTGCACTTGAAGACCACCTCAGGCCAGAATCTACTGACTCATTGGCATCCATCAAACTGGCATTGGTGAATGAACCACCAGATTATCCAGTTTTATTAACTAAGCTCCCCATGCTTTAGTTTTTAAAAGAGCAACACATGGAGCTGGGGATTTAGCTCAGTGGTACAGCGCCTGCCTTGCAGGCACAAGGCCCTGAGTTTGATCCCCAGCACCAAAAAAAGGAGCAACAAACAAAATAAGCCAGAGCTCTTCACACTTCACCAGACAAACTTTGGGACGGGCCTTGTAAGCAGGTGTGTATTATTACAGAAACACACACTGCACTTCAGAAACAAAAAGGAAAAATATTAGCAGTAGCAGCAGAATACGTAACCTCTTTGGCCATAGGAAGCCTGTCCCATAAAAAGCTGTTTTAAACTACAATTACTCTTTTTTGTTTTCTTACAGGAATAGTCAGATGAAGCTCTTTTGAGGAAGGCTAACAACTGGGGTGTTAATATCCTTTTATAATTACGAGGTCTATTTTTATCTTTAATGCAGGCACACGTTTAGTTCCCTTCTACACCAGTTCCACAGCCACCAACTGGTCATTAAGGAACGCATGATGTTTGCAGATGACTTTTCAAATTGGGCTGCTTTTATTATAGACAGTTAAGTAAGGTAGAAATATTATAGGCAGTAAGACGGGGCTGGGCCCTCAATGGAGTCGATACACAAGAGGAGAATACACTACAACTATGGCTGGAGGTGCATCCATCGAAGGTCAGGCCTCAAAATAAGGATGGAAAGACCAGAGCTACACCCCTGCCCGAAGGACAAACAATGAACTGAAGGCACACTCATCCGATCTGATAAAGTCTAGGTCACCTCCAGATCCACCCCATCCTGGAATGTCCTTGTTCTTTTCTTGTCCATTTGCTATGTGACCTTCTTCCCCATTGGATCAATGTTACCTAAGTGACTACACTTGTAATATTATTGGTTAATCATCATTTTGACACACATTGTACCCGCCTCACGATTTTGCTCTGTGAAACTTCCCCTGAAAAGTGAGCTCATTGGCAACCCACTCGGGTCCCCTCCTGTCTCTCAGGAGCTCTCTTTCTCTCTCTCAATAAATTTCCTACTCTTAATCTTCTTTGTGCCTTAGAATTCATTCTTCGACTTTGGGGAACACGAACTCAGCATAACTGACATCTAGCAGGTTGGGAGTTATATTTTTTCCCTATTTCACTTTTACTGAACACACTTCTCCAACTGACCACACGTTTCCACACCACGGTGAAAAGAGAATCGAGGCTACCGAATGTCAGTTCATCTGATCCTAATGGTTGAAAATTTCAGGGTTTAAAGCGTTATTTACTTTGGTTTTGTAGCTGTCAAGGCCACCTTATCTTTAGCCAACTCGCACACCCTGCAGCCAGGCAGAATGTGGGCAAGAAGGCTTGGTCCACACCGTGGTGCTGTATAAACGCTGCAGTGATTATGCTATTATTTATGAGCCATGGTGCTTAAGAATCAGCTTCTGGCTGATCCGACCTCCACATCCTATTCATTCCTAAACTGCTGTGAGCTGTTCGGGAATAAAACAACTAAAGGTTTCTAGGAGAAAAGCCAGAGAGTCAGTCATTTCAATTTGGTGTCCGCCCTGGCCGGGGCTTCTTACAGAGGAGCCCAGGGCTTTTCTAGATGTGAAAATGCGGGACGTCCCCCGGGGTCCCTGTTCTTTCGCCCCTCGGGGGTCTGCAGAGATGGGAGTCAAGTCTAGCTGGGAACTAACTGCCATCCACTTGGGCTTTCCTCGGCAGGCCACACAGCCCTGGGCTTTGGCCATTTCTGTTTCCTGTTTTAGGAGGCTCTCCTTTCTTCTCATCCGTCGATCTGTCCATGCTTTCAGGAGAGCCTAGCATTTCCACAGCTTGCTGCCTCCAAGGAAATTGTCCAGCAGTTCTGTGCAGTTACAAGAAGCAGCCATCCCAAGCCGAGACTTCTCCCGAACGCAGCGCCCTTACCTCTGGATGTCACAGGCGTCCCCAGACTCTGCAGAGCGTCTTAAATGAGCCAGGAGAAGGTCACAGGAGTGGCTGATGAGGGGCATCATCTGACGGTGGATAAAAAAGGAGCGATTAGGGCGCGCGCAGGGAGGCTGCCTGAGTTGGCTGCATTCTGTGCTTTTTTGAAGCACCTTTCTCACAGCTAAGATGAAGGAGGGAGTTCTAAAACTGACAGATATTTGTGAAATACAATAGCTGTAAGCATCCATTTTACTTTAAGCAATCTTTTTGGATGGGGAAGAAGAAAGAATTTCAAGTAAATATGGAGAAACAATTATGAAAGTGGTCATTGAGTGCTAAAACAAGACCGAGATCAGCGCTCTGTTCCAGGAGCAGCACTCAGCAGTGCGGTCTGTAGACCACACTCCAGGAGCCCTGATTCTGGAGTTAGCTCGAGTCCGTGTCCTGCCAATTACACTTTAGATCTTCCACAAGAACACAGAATCCTCATATCTGGAGGAACCTAAGGTCATCTGTTTCAGCTTCTTAATTAACACAGGAATTATTTTTAGAGCACGTCTGATGGATGGTCATTCATTTGCGCTTAAGCTGCTGGAAACTTCGAATATTGAATAACTCTTGACCTCGAGGCAGTGCCTATCTCATGCACGAAAATTGTTGGTTTCTTTTTTTAATATTAAGATCTTTTTATTATGGAAACTTCCTAATACAGAATGGAGTAATGAATATTCATGCACCCATCTCCCAGGTCAACAGATTCAGACCTCATTTTTGACTACCTGTCACTCTGCTTTAGTGAGTGGCCCCTGTGTGACTTTGTATTCTCTTCAGTGTGTGGCCAGGCCGGAAATGTGGGGGAAACCATGGAGAGCAATGCGTAGTTTAGAGCAGCGTCCTAGCAAGCACAACATGCTGTCATTGTTCTGAGCATCTCTTACAGAAAATATGTTTCAAAATGTTACCTTATGTTTAGATTTTACTATTTTGACACCAGAATATTACATTCCTGATCATGGGGGAGGTTTTTGTGCATTCATTTTTATACCTCCAGCACCTGGCACATAGTAATTATTTGTTAAATAAATAAGTTTTACCAATTGTACAATACCTACTTTTTGCTCTGAAAACCTTGAGGTGTTGGGGAAAATACTATAAAATGCTAATCTTGTCGGAATATATGTTATTGTATTGAAGAAAGTCTGGCTCCCTCTGCTATTCTTGGATCTCCAGTGTCCCCCGAGCTACAGTGGTAAAGACGGGCTTCCCAGGGGCCGGGCTAGGAGGGTGGTGCCTTGATGGGTGGGCCTAGCGGAAGGTTTTCCAGTCACTGGGCTCTGACCCTGAGGGTATGTGGGGCCTGGTGTCTTCCTCATTCTCTTTCGATTCAGCCCTGAAGGAAGCAGATTGACTTTTACAATGTGCCACTGCCCCAACTTGCTGCAGCCAAAACTGTGAGCTAGAGTAAAGCTTTCCTCTCTGTAAGTTGTTTATTGCAGGCATTGGGTGTTATGGCGACAGAAAGCTGACACCCTCTAACAGCGCCTTACTTGCTTCATTTCTGTCCACGGCCCCATGACGTCCCCAGTGCCCCGTCCCCAGTGCCCCAACACCCAGACAGCTTTATCTGCCTGCTCCGCACCCTCCCAAGACAGCTGTCCTCCATCCCGCCGTGGCCTCTCCGACCACACGGTTTGCACGCAACTCTATCCTTACTGCTCCTTTCTGTTTTAATCAGTCGCTCCTAAAAGGCAGCCACGTGAATGGGACACGTACTACTTCTGGTGCAGTAAATGCTGAATGGATCACTTCCTGGGAGCCACAGCCTGTGGCCATCGCAAGGCCAAGTTTACATTGACTTTTTCAGAAGACACAAAACACAGGTGAATGCGGTTTGGGTCGGTCAGCGAAAACAACACAGTCTTTTTCCGTAAATCATAACTGTGTGTAGTTCATTTGTTTACCCTTTAGGGTCCATTCATTAGAAAGGCGTCACATTTACATTGCGTTTACTTTGGCGAGGCGGCTGCCTGCCGTGTGTTCTGAGCAGGACCGTCTCTGACCTGCCCCAGAAACTTTGAACCTTCCGGTGATTGGAGAAGCCGGCAGTGTGGACAGTCTGGGTGGCCGTAGGTGGGATGTGGGCGGTATGTGGCTCCCTTGGCTGCCCCTTCCACAGCTCCCTGCAAGCCAGCCCTGAGGGCTCTGTGGTGTGAGGAAAGACTTGTGTCCCAGGGGCCCCATTAACTGCGCTGCTGGGGGACGTAAGTGGATAGCAGGGTGTTGGCTGGTTCCTCCCGTGCGTCTCAGATGTGGTAAATGTGCCTTCCAAACTTCACTGGGATCGTGGCTGTGTGGCCAGGGTCCCGTGCACAGCCCCGTGGCCCTCCACTCGATAGTTGCATTAGGTGCCTGCAGGGATTTTCATCATGTACCTAAATAACTACTCAGCCAGACACCATCTTACCAGTAATTGGCTGCGGAGGACCTTGTCAGGTGGTTGGCTGAAACAGAAATGCAGCGTAGCTCAACGCTCTGTCCTAAATCCTGCTCAAGAAAGAAAAGAGGAGGGTGTGGTGGTAAACACCTGGGATCCCAGGCGTTTGGGAGAATGAGTCAGGAGCACCACAAGTTTGAGCCCAGGCTGGGCAACTCAAGGACTTAGTGAGACCCTCTCTCAAAATAAAAAAATAAAAAAGTAAGGCTGGGATGCAGCTCAGGGTAAAGGCCTTGGGTTCAGTCCCTATTACAAGAGAGAGACAGAGAGACAGAGACAGAGAGAGAAAGAAAGAAAAAAGGAAAAAAAGAAAAAAGGAAGGCGCATGGCATTCTCGATTTATTCTTGGTAACTCTGTGTTAGCTTTTAATGACTATGCATTCTTTTCTCAATTCTCACAAGCCATCAATTTAATAATGTACCAGTAAAGATGTGTGTGTAAATAGGTTCTTCTAAATGGCCTCAGGGCCGTCATTTCAAAAAAAATCTCAGACTTCCTTAATGTTCTCGGGGCTCAGTGCTATCAAAGTCACATTTCTATGGCTGGCAGCATTAGCGATATTCTAATTATTTAAATAAGCTTAATGGTACAAGTGAACCCTATTTTAATAAAACCCCAGATACCAAAATATCTTTCATAAGAATAGTAAAATGCTAAAAAAGCAAAATAACAAAAGTACTGAGAAGAAGCTGGGCATGGTGGTGCACACTTGTCATCCCAGCACTCCAGAGGCTGAGGCAGGAGGATCTCCATTAGTTCAAGGCCAGCGTGAGCTGCACAGTGAGTTTAAAGCCAGCTTGAGCTGCATGTGTGTAAAAAGAGAAAATACCAAAAGGAAGTCTCTTAGACAGCAAGCCTGAAGCTTCCGAAGGTAGCAGACGAGATGCAGTGTGACCCTTGACTCCCACACGACCCTTTAGAAGCACATCTAGCGTACTGAGAGAGATCACTTGCCCCAGAGCCGGACGCGGTCCCGGGTTCTCTCCTCTCCTCTGCTGCTGTCTGTCGAAGGGATGTTTTGATCTGGGTTAATATGGTATGAGATGGGGCGTGTCGTGTAAAAATGTCTTAAGGAACAATGCGGAGAACGTACTGTGAGACAGTGTGATTTGCGTGCTGGCCAGCAGCTGTCATTCCAGATTTTCTCCCCCGCCTGACGCACAGCAGCTCTGGAGCATCCGCTCTCACCTGCGTTGCATCCCGACAAAAGCCCTCCGCGATGGGCTTGCATAGTCTTCAGAGGAACCTGCCATCCTTCCCTCCGTTCGCGTACAAGCAGGCGAGCGCAGCTTGTGCACGTGTACACACTGAAGACTGCACAGTGCTGCTAACTCTCAGACCTTAATCGTGAGATTCTAATTTGGTTGTTACCTTTCATCTTTTTTGTAGGATGATGAGTGGTTTTTTTCTCTTTTTCTTGTGGTACTGGAGATCGAACCCAGGGTCTTCAAATGAAGCTACATGCCATCCCTATTTTATTATTTATTTTGAGATAGAGTCTTGCTAAACTGCTATGTTGCCCAGGCTGGGCTTGAACTTGCCATCCTCCTACCTCAGCCTCCCAGAGTGCTGGCATTTCAGGCATGCGCCGTCACACCACCACAGTGAGTGATCTTTATTTTTGTTTTATTCCAAATTTTTCATCACATACATTTATTGTGCTTATTATCACATAATAATGTTAATAGGAATTTAAAAAAGATTTCTTGGAGGTTGATATAGACTCACATTTTTGTCCCTCTCTAATTCATGTGTTGTTCTAACTCCCAGTATAGCTGTATTTGGAGATGGGGCCTCTCAGGAAGTCATTAAAGTTAAATGAGATCTTTTTTTTATTTTCTAGATGGTCTCACTAAGCAGTTCAGGCTGGCCTTGAACTCACAGCAATCCTCCTGCCTCAGCCTCCCGAGTGCTGGGATTACAGGTGTGCACCACCATGCCCGACTAAATGAGATTTTAAGTGTAGGGTCCTGATCTGAGAGAATTAATGTCCTTATAAGAGGTACCAGAGTATTCTCTGTCTCTGTCTTTCTCTCTCTCTTTCTCTTTCCTCTCTCTCTTGTTCTCTCTCCCTTCTCCTCCCAAGCACAAAGAATAGATCACATGAGCACACAGCAAAATGGCTGCCGCCTACAAAACAGGAAAGACAAGCCAGAAACTAACCATGTTGGCACCCAAAACTGAGGAAAATAAATGTCTCCTGGTTAAACCTCCAAATTTTTGGTATTGTGCCAGGAGAGCCTGAGTTGACCAAGACCGGGGCTGCAGTCCAGCAGCCAAGCCTGGGGAGACTTCTCCGTCTTCTTCTCTCACCTCTGTCCTTGGCTGTTGCCACTGGAGGCAAAGCCAAGTGGGTGGCTGGGCAGCTATTTGGCAACTAGCAGTAACTACTGAGGGCAAAGCACTACACTCAGCTTTAGAAGGAAATTCCCGCTTCACCTGGACTTTGTTATGTAATTTACGCACCCAGTTGTTAAAAATGACTCTATCAACTGTGCTGAGGAATCCAGAGTCAAGGTGAAGGAAAGAGCAAGAGACGGAATCCCAAAAGGTGAGAGGGCCTTATGCGCAAGCCAAAGAGGCAACACCGGGAGTAATGACGAGGAAGAGCTGAGTGAGTCCCCTGCTCAGGGAGAGACCCACCGCCGTAGATGACCCCCGGCGTCCACACTGGGGTGTCCTTTCCTGAGGGCAGACTTGGTCTGTCAGAGTGCGCTTGCCCAGGGAGACACACACCTGGATCCACCGCTGACGGCTGGGCTTCCCTTCCCGGCAGGTCATAGTCATGTGGCCTGAACTACCTGCTTAACCCCTCTGTCTTTTTTGCTCATGTACAAAATGGGAATAATAATGCCTCCCTTGCAGCATCGTGACAAAGATTAGAAACAAAATACATAAGATAAAACCTGTAGCTCTAGGTGGCGAGTGGTCCTAACATGGCATTTGTCCTGCCTGGTTGGGACCCTGGAGTCCCTCCCTGCTCGCCCCTTGTTCCTCACGGACAGTTCCCCACCGCAGCCATCTGTTCTCGCCTCCTTAGGACGCTGGTCCGTCCTTCCTTGCATCTGTCCCTTCATCTTCATCTTCCTGCTCAGCTTGTGACCTAGGCTTTGCCACCTGTCACCTGGGCTAGGGAGGCTTCTTGAGAACAAAGCCGGGGCACAAGCATCTCTGTTGTCTTGATACAGTGCCTGACACATAGCTGTGCGTGCTAACTAAAAATTTTCCTGGTCACCTGTTTCCTCACTTTCCAGTCCACCCTGCACTAAGTCACAAAATTGCTCTTCCACGTGACACTTTGCTGAGACCCTCTGAGGTCCCCATTGACTGAAGGACACAGCACGAGCTTCTGATTTTATCCTCTGCAGCCAGTAAGAACCTGATCCACTGACACCCACATGCATCATCTGGGGAGCAGACTGTCCCCAGGCAAGCCTTCGCAGGAGACTGCACACGGGGCTGGCAACTGACCACTACACCGAAAGACCCCATGCAGAGGCACCGGCGAAGCCAGGCAGGACTCGAGGGCCACAGAAACAATGAGCTAATAGCGGTTTGCTGTTTCCAGCTGCTAGGTTTTGGGGAAATCTTGTTAAATGGCTGTAGACTACTAACACACACTTGATGTCACTTTCTTGTGGCACCTCTTGTGCGTTGTCATCCGGTGTAAAAACTCTTGAGCACATGTCTTGTCAGGAACGAGCATGATGCTTCTCATTCAGTTGGGTCTCTACAAGTATTGCGTGGTGACAGATTGGCCGAGTGATCTGAGCTGACGCAGAAGGCCCCGGAGACATCAGTAGATGGAAGTCTCTTTCTGTCCGAGTGTGACACAGTGTAGTCTGCTGGGGCGTGGCTCTGAATGAAACAGCTGGGTCCCCACTGGTTCTACCTCTTCCATCAAGTATGACACCAGAACCTCTCTGAGCTCAGGCCCTCAGGCCAAGCCAGGCTCTAGTTGGACTGGGCTGTGACGTCCTCTCCACTGATGTCCCAGGATCCCGAGGTGGCCGCTAAGCGTCAGGTGGAGACAGTAGCTTGGGACCGTGGAAAAAGCACCCAACTTCTGAGTCCTTAAAACAGTTCTGTTGTCCCTTTGCCTCACTGACTTCAAAGTCATACAGAGACCTAAAAGGCAGAACCTGAGCATTCCTGTGCTCAGACAGTTTTGTGAAAGTGAGATATTAGAGCTCCAGCCTGGGTGGCTCCTGGCTTGTTGCTGTCCCAGCAAAAGCAGAGCCCACATTCCCTTTGCCCTTCGATTCATTCACTTCTAGGCTATAATTTCACTCTAGGTCGATCTGATGCTATGAATTTGAGAAATAAAAAAAAATTCACCTGCTAATCTGTATGTATGATAATTAACTTTATAATGACTTATAAATAAATCTGACATTGGCCAAAAAAGGAGAGTGGAAGGGATGGGGGAGGAAAGAATTGGGATGTGTTATGTACATGTTAAAAAAAGAAAAGACAAGAAAAAGAAAAGATTCCCCATGTTTAAGCCTTTGGAGGTCCCAGAAGTTTGGAGACTAGGGTCTCTCTGCGTGCCAGGGGAAACCTATTTCCTATGTAGGGAGGAGGGACGAGAGCATCCCACGCAGCCCACCCACACATGGCGAGGGACTCAGAAAAGAGCCAGAATATAGACTGCCACCCTGGCGCCAAATGGCCTGGGAGCCTGGTCCCCTGGGGGCCACTGCAGAGGCACTATTTGTACCTCCCCTGTCTGCCCTAGAAAGATGTGCCCCGTGAGTCTGGGGACAGTCTGCCACTCTGGAGACTAAACAGCTGAAGTGGAATCCTTTTTTCTGTGGAGAGTTCTGAGCAGGTCGCTCCCCGTCTTTCAAGTGTTTAATAGCTCCCGGCTCTCTGGTGGAGTGCGCACCAAACACTCGCCCGGCACAGAGTGGCCGCCTCAACCCACTTTTCCTGTTCTCTCGCTCACTGACCCTCCCATCACACTGTGTTCCAGCCCGTCTGTTCTCCCCTTCCCTGAGTGCGCCCCGTGCTGTTTGGTCCGGATGCCTTTGTCCCTGCAGCTCAGCAACCTGCAGCAAACCTCCCTCTCAAAAGCTGGCGACATCTTCAGGGCTCAGTGCCAGGCTACTCCCTGTCCACCCTCAGAGTGGTTTCTGATCCTCAAAATAGGACATGAGCTCTGCCACCACATCTGACAACTTGGCCTTAATGTACTCATTTATGTACTGTTTCCCTTTGATATTATAGCTCCTTAAAGGTAGCAACAAATAAATATTTGTGAATATATGAACTTAGCATTTCTTCCTCTTTGGTGCTATCGCTTGCATCTGGAATGCCCTTCAAAGGCCCATTTATTAAAAGCTTGCACCCCCCCCCCCAGCCCATGGTGCTATTGGGAGATGGTAGAACCTTTAAGAAGAGGAGCCTGATGGGAGGTCTTTAGGTTATGGGGGTGTGGCTCGAGGGGGATTATGGGTCTCTTGCCCCTTCCTCTTCCTGTCTCACTTCCTGGCCCTGAAGGGAGTGGTTTTGCTTTGCCATGAGCTCCACAGGGATGTACTGTCCCCCACCCCCACCCCAAGCAGGGGCCTAAAAGCAATGTGTCCAGTGGATCATGGGCTGAACCCTCCAAAATATGAGCCAAAATCAGCCTTTTTTGTTTATAAGTGAATCATCTCAGTCTTTGTGGCAGTGATGGCATGTTGACTGACAGTAGGCCTGTGGGCAACGTCAGTTGGGAGCTGATGTCAGAGAGCGGATTTTTGGAATACATAAGGATGAGCTAATGAGGGTGGAGGAAGGTATTTGAACATAGTGTTGGCTGGGGAAAAAAATAGCAAAACAAGTACCTTAAAGTACTCCAAACTGGTGACTAACAAATGAACAATTAATTCTAGCTAATGAAACTTCTCACTTCCTTCTTCCATGACACCACTGCTAAAAGCCACTCAGACGTTAAAAACATCCGCAACTCATTTTTATGCAACATTTCCTGCTGATAGGCCATCTAGGTGAATAATCAAGTGTCATTTCTAATAAGTCAGTGACTCTTGTCAAGAGTTGTGACCAATTAGAACTCACCCCGACGAGGAGGAGGCTGGTGGTGTTGCTAAGCAACCACCAAGCTGTGAGGCACATTTAGATGCTCTTTTAGATTTAACCAGCGGCAAGGCAGAGCAACATTATGATTCTGGCAAAAGAAAGCCAAATTATAACCCAGGATGGGGTACCCGTGATGAGGAGTGTGTTTTGTTTTAAATGCAAATGGAAAAGGAGCATTTTAACAAGAATTTAAACAGTCCATCATTATACCGATTTTAATTAGAAGATTATGTGTCAGTGGAATACAACTGTGTCGTGGGATAATGGCCTCTTGCTGGTAGATAAATACTCAGACATTCTGGGAAATGGGCAACTGGTCAGGCAGGGACAGTGTATTTTTGGACTCTGAAGTATTTATTACTGCAGCCACGCTTGGTTATAATGACTTTATTTTTATTGTTCAGAGGGATTAAGAAATAAAAGCAAATATTAAAAATAGACTGCTGGAGGCTGATGCTGCCTAGAGAAAGCTGCTTGCTCTCACATTATTGGAAAACCGTGTTCTGCCTTAGAAGCCCTGTACGTGACTGAAGAGTTTACAGTGAAAACTTAAAGGCCAAACAAAACTGTGCTGATGACTGTAATTCTGCGAGGACTTTTGCACTGAAATGGTTGTAGCTATGCATTTACTCATAAGCTGGCTATATCAACTTAAATTTTTAAAAATTGTAGTCATTCTTGAGCAATATGTCTTCTCAAAGGCAGGAAAAGCCTACAGGGAATAATAACCACATCTGCCTCCGCCTCTGAGATTCATACATTATTGACTGTGCCTCCCTGACAGGAAACATCTGGATGAAAGTGAAAAATTAGGCAGAGAGCCGGATTCTCAGAGCAGTGCAAGATGGCAGCCTCTCCCATTTGTCTGAGGCTGTGGAAACCGGGTCCTTGTGCGTTGCGAGGTGATTGGCTCCCTCACTCTTGAGTGACACGGGCATCTACAGGTTCTCCTGCCTACTCGGAGGGTCGCCATTGGTCCTTGGTTATTTGAGTGAATAAGGAAATGGCCACCATTTCTACTGGGCTCTATTGGACATTGAGTGTCCTCAAAGGCCCCTTTCTAAAGACTTAGTCCTGGGGCTGAACGGGAGAAGCTGAAGTCATCCGGGGCAGGCCCTCGAGGGAGTTTGTGGGATCTCAATAACTCTCTCCAACTCTCTCTCTGTCTCTGTCTCTGTCTCTGTCTCTGTCTCTCTCTCTCTCTCTCTCTGACTGTAGCTCTCTTGTTCTCTCTCTGCTCCAGTTTGAGATGTGACCATTTGCTTCTTTCTACGTGAACTCCACTATAATGTGCCACCGTCTGCCACCCCCACTGGGGGCCAAACCATTGGTGTCATCCAAGCTTGGACTTTGAACCTACAAAACACTGAGCCACATAAACTGTTTCTCTTTATCAGTTAGATGCTGTAGGTATTTTGTAGCATAACACACAGCTGTAACACAGGACTGGATACGGTCTGGTCAGTGTTGAGCTTGGCCTTAGAGGCTGGGCTGGAGACATCAGAAAATATGTGCACTGTGGAAGCAACCCACAAAGGCCCAGGAGCCCCCTTTCTCTCAATAACTAACTATGAAGTTTACTACCCATGTTTCCACCTGTTTGAAAACTTGTTTGATTGAGCTCAGAACAAACAAAATTAAACAGATTTCTTTACTGAAGGTCTTTACTAAGCCCTTAATATACTTTAGTACATCAATTTCTTAATCATTCTTCCCTCTGTCTCTGTCCCTCTCTCCCTTTCTCTCTCTTCCTCTCCCCCCTTCCTCTCCCCCCTGCCTCTCCTTCTCCCCTTTTCCTCTCTCTCTCTCGCACATGTGTGTGCATGCAAAAGATCCAATGGAGGGCTTTGTGTACACTGGACAATCATTCTATTACTGAGCTATGCCCCCAGCGATGGTGAATCTCAAAGAAGACAGATCACAGTATTTCATGAAATTACTTGAGCATGGAGCCTTTCATCCTCAATTATTTCAAGTTCTTTTCCTTGGCAGCTGTTTTAGTCAGCTTCCCATCACTATAATAAAATAGCTGAGATATTCAACTTCTAAAGAGAAAAGGTTTATTCTGTCTCTGTTTTTGGAGGTCCCAGTCCATGGTTAACTGGCCCTCCTGCTTTGGGCATGGAGTCAGGCAGCAATCGTGGCAGGGGTATGTGTCACAGTAAAACCACTCATTGCATAGCTGGGAATTAAGAGTAGGAGGGGCTGAGGTTCCATAAACCCTCTCTCAGAGACACCCCCAATGACCTAAAGACCTCCCACTGGGCCTTACCTGTTAAAGACTCTACTACCACCCAATAGTGCCTCTCTGAGGACCAAGCCTTAAACACATGGGCTTTTGGGAGACATTCAAAATCCACATCATAGCAGTAGTAATTCATAGCTCAAAGCTCCTCATCACATCAGGATACTATAGATGCTTTTCTGCTCAAAACATGCCTTTATTCTTGATGACACCCAAGGTCACTGCCACCTTTGTGCTGACTGTCACCATCTTAGGAGAATCTCTGAAAGTTATTCCTATGGACTTCATGTTTTTCAAATCATCAGAGTTTAGAGGAATATACAAATGTATAGAGTCCACGAAGTTCTCCCTCTTTCATATGAGTTTCAAAATTTAAAAATAAAACAAGCACTAACCTGGGTCCCCCCAAGGGATCCCATTATTTTCCCTCTGAGAAGTACTAATTTAGGCTATTTTGTTTCCTGAAAATAAATCTATTTACTTCCTGATCTATATTAAAGTTTTACACAAGTCCAGGATGCCTTACTCATAGTCTTTGGTAAACAATCTAGCAAAAGACTGTAAAAATCTAAATAAATCTCCCAGTTGCCCTTATTTTAAAACACAAATCCTTTGGGAGGTAGAGGAAGTTCTGGTGGGTTTACCAGGCAAAATTTTCCCTAACAACAACAACAACAACAACAGCAACAACAACAAAAAAGGTTGTTTTGCCCAGCCACGCTCAACAATCCTTTCATTATACATCACAATTACCTGTCTGTTGCTACACTGCCATTGTGATGGTCTCTTCCAGAACTGGAGTGCAGTAATCCAAGTGCAGTGGAAACTCATTCTCTATCTCTGCACATGATTCCTGACAAGACTAAGCCCCAAACCAATGAAATCCTAAATAAAAATGAGTGCGTGATACAATGATGATTTTAAAGTAACTTCAAGAATTGTTGACCGAGGCAACCTAACATCCGCATAAATAAAGACGCCGCTGCCCAGAGCTTTTGATACTGAAGGCACCTAAAGACACAGGTGGGGAAGGACGTAGCTGCCCATGTTCTAGAGGACGCCTCGGAATTCCGAGGGAAAACCAACCTTTTTCTGGAGAATGAACCAAAGCTTGGTGACTAAAGTCCAAGAGCTACTTACAGATTCAGACAAGACTAGAGGTGCTGATATGTCACAGCTGGGTCCAGGAAATGGACCCAGGTCCCCCCAGCTGAGTGTCTGAAGCGCAGCGTCCCTCAACTGTCTGCTGGCATTCCTGAGACTGAGTCTTCATAACCTGTTTTCATTGCTGATTTTTATGAGGATATACTGATGACTCTCCAAAGAGAAAGCCAAAGATTTGCTGTATCCTCTTATTTAACATTGTATTGATAAAATTATTTCCCTTCTGTTTATTTTTGATCTTAGTCTTGTCATATGCTGTTGGTTAGATTAAGTAGAAATCTTGGTTCTTCGTGTCTTAGTTACTTTCTCTCATTGCTGGGACAAAATACCCGACACCCAAAGCTAAGGGGGAAAGGTTTATTTGGCTCACAGTTCGTAGAGGTTTCAGCCCACCATCGGCTGGGTCCGAGGCAGGGCGACATGGCTGACAGGCAGAAGGTAGCAAGGCAGGCGAGGGAGCAAAGAAAGACAAAGCTCTTTCTGTCCCTTATATTTTATCCAGGCCACCTGGTTTTAGGGTGGGTAGTACTCCCGCCCTTAATCCTAGCAGCCTTAATCCCAGCATCACATCCTTGAACCCAGCAGAATTACGCCAAATTGATCACTGGACTAATTTAATAATCACATACTCTAGATCCAGCCACCTCTGAAAACACCCACCTATGACCACACGAGGCCTTGAGGGGACATCTAGACACAAACCATAACATTTCATTTCTTCATCCATCTATTTAGCAACCATTACTGAGCACCTACTGTGCACCTAGTATGGGCAACTAATAGTAATGTAAAAGAAAAAAGAAAATCTTGTCCCCCAGAGCATACATCCAGCAGGACAAGACATGCAATAAACATGGTAAGTGAGCAAACTAAGCAGAAGATTAGTGCAACAGAGAACAAAAAGTAGAGGTGGGGGAGGGGTGTCTGAGCTCAGGGAAGCTGTAGCCTTGAGATGGTGACAGAGGGGACCAAGCAGGACATTTGTACCCCAAGGGCTTTCCACACTGGCTTGCAGCGGAATCGTGCAAAGAATTTATAAAACCTGCAGGTCCTCCACCACCCTCAGACATTTTGATTCTGCAGGGCTCGGGGTGGTGGATTATGGATTTGAACAAGCTCATTTTGACCTAGCCCTTCATCCCACAGTGGGAGCCAGTGATCTAGAGCAAAGGCAGCTGCAAGGCAAAAGCCCTGGGAAGCATCCAGAAACCAGCCAGCCGCCTCTCTTGGGGAAGGAGGTTGTCAGGACACTCCTGCTAGGCAGCCTGCCCTCCCTTCTGTCTCCCTCTACTCGTCCTCCACACACTAGATGCCACTTTCAGTCACATTCTAGTCACTCCTTGGCTTGGAATGACCTCCGTGCTCAGAGCCCTAAACCTTGCTCTTCCCTTGCAAAGGGAAAGCGCCTCTGGGATTAGGAGACTCTTCTGTCCAAGCTCTCCCTGACCATGGTCTCCTGTGGCCAAGCCCGAAAGGGCAGCTGGCCCCCTTCTTAGGAAGATGTATTCCACCCGCTTAGAGGCTGTGAGTGCCATTGATGTGGTGGGCGAGGGAAACCTCCAGGCACATGATCTATTGGAGCATGAAAGATACTCACATTTGTTTACATTTCATAAACGTTATCTGTGTTATATGCAATTTCATTCTCAAGTTTCTTTTTATTTAAGCAAGCATTTAACACCTTTGGCGGCTCCTTCCTCCTTGAAACGCTTTCCCCTTCCACATTTTCCTGGTCTCCACTTTGGCTACTCTTCCTAAAGTTTGCTTTGTAGGTTTCACCTCTGCTCCTCCCTTCAATATGGTTCTCCCAGAACTCTTTTATGCTCTGCATACTCTCCCGGTGGCCTCACCATGTCCTGTGGACAACCATCTTTCCTGCGCTTCTCACAGCAGACTTCTTCCCATGTATCTCCTGTGTCTGGGCCTGGAAAGCTTAAGCTCAAGAGTCTAAACTCGGGGGGTGGGGGTTGACTCTCCTTGCCCCCGCCCCCGATAGGATCCTTTCACATGGAAACCCAAGAACCTGAATTGAACTATTTAGGATAGAAAAATGACTTTGAATGAAGTTTCAAGTTTCCTGATAATGTATGTTAAATAATGAAGCAACATCTAGAGAATTCCTGTCCATTAAATCTCTTAATATCTCTCCCCATCCTCCTCTCCCTCCTGCTTCCTCTCCTTCTCCCTCTCTTACTCCCTCTCCTTCTCCCTCTCCCTCTCCCTCTCTCTCTCTCCTCTCTCTCTCCCTCTTTCTGTTATCCAGATGTTCCACCAAAGCCTTGTGCACTCATAGGTGGAGCTTTTGGGAGGTGACTGGATCATGGCATGTGGTTCTGGATTATGGGTGCGATAACTGGATGACTCCACTGCTTGGCTCGGTATAATTCTGGGTGTGGGATAGCAGAAGCCCACCCTGAGTGTGGGTGGCACCAGCCAATAGGTCTGTAGCCCCAATGGAATAAAAAGGGAAACAGAAAGAAATCTGCTGCTTCCTGCCTGCTACCCTGTGGGCTGTTTCTCCTCTGCCCTGTCCCTCTGCCATGGCACCCTGCCTGGGAGCCAGCTGACTACGAACTGTGAGCTGAAGTAAACCTTTCCTCCTTTAACTTGTGGGTGTCAGGTATGTCCCAGTAACAAGAAAATAAAACACTCCATCTTAGTGCTGTGAACATCCTGGAGAAATGATTTTTTGCAACCAGTTGGTGTACTGATTTCCGGAGCCGTAGAAGCCCCTCAGGACCCGGCAGCAGGAGCGCTGGATATATTTCGGAAGTGCCACTGTGTCACTTGCTGGGGTATGCCCTTTAAGGTGCCGAAGAAATCCAGTCCCTGATCAGATTCCTTTTAGCGAAGAACCATAGCTCAAGACATATAAAACTTTCCTCCCTTGCTTTTCATTCTTTCTGATGTTTTTCATCGATTTCTTTTTAATCTCTGACGATGCTCTGTGGACAGCCATCTTGCCGTGTGGTCATTGCTTACTCGTGAATAAAGAGCTAAGAGGCAGCGCACTTCGAGCAAGCGCTGTCAGCTCTGGGTTTACATCCCTCCTCTCCCCTCTCCTACTTGTCTTGGTCATCTAAACATTTTACATTCCATGTAGCTCATCTGGGGGGTTTAGAAGAGTGGCTTACAATTTTTTAAAGGAGGCCCTCTCTTCCCACAAATTCTTCCATGAGCCCGCAGTGGATGACAGATAAACACGGAGCAGGACCCTTTTCCCTCCCGGTGTTTCCTTGTGGGGAACTTCCCTGGTGGGGGCTCAGTGCTAGCTTTAATTAGAATCACCTGGGGAGCTTTCTCACCGCCCCCAACCCAGGCTGCCTCTCAGACAAGGCCACTTTCCTCTGAACTTCTAGGTGTGCGACCCAAGCAACAGTGGTTTTCCAAGTGGTGGTCTCCAGTAGTCAAGAACAGCAGTCTTCCGGTTACTCTCACCCTTACCAGATCGAGCGTGGGAAGAAGGGTCTGAGCATGCGCAGGCCGAGGGCCTCTGCCACCCTCTTTGGGATGGAGACAGTAACTGTCTCATTCAGCTGAAGGATTAGCAAGCCCACCTGCTCAGATGGCAGTGCCGTTTCTTGCATAGCTTAAGGTAAGGAAGAAAGGAGACTATTTCACTTCTGCTACCCGAAACCTGTGACCCTTTGGCTTTCCTGAGGCCTCTCAGCTCCGCTCCCTCTTCTCGCACCTCGCAGACAGCCCCAGGGACAAGCCCGGGGTCTTCAGAGCGCCATCTGACAACCCCTTGGAGGTCGGAGAAGAGCTCTGAGGAGAATTTTGGAGCTGGATTGTAGTCCTGCTCAACTACTCACAGACTGGAGCACTCGACTCACTCTCACTGTGCCTCAGTTTCCTCCTCTATAAAATGGGGATGACAAGAATAACACTATTTCGAAGGGATGGGGTGAGAAATGTGTATTCCTGTAAATACGAAGGCCTTAGAGTGTGCCAGGCAGGGCTGAGTGTGAGCTAGTGTAACAAACTGAGACGGTGGCCTGGCAAGACCCAAAGCCTTCTTGTGGAAATCAAATCAAAGTCATTTTGGTTGTCAGGCATCGTGTCTCAGTAATAGGAAAACTAGTAGAGAAAACTGACACCAGAAGCAGGGGCATTGCTATGACTGTACTTGACCATGTGATTTAGAAGCCCTTGGGACTAATTTACAGAAGGTATTTGGAAAAGCTTGGAGAAAAAGGCTGGAGAAAGCCAGGTGCCTGTAATTCCAGTAGTTAGAAGGCTGAGGCAGGAGTGTTGCTGAGAGATCATGGAGAAGCCCTAGAGTGCTATATGATGAGCTTGATAAATGATTCTCATCAGAGGTCAGAGGAACAGAATGCCAGCAGGACTCACACAGTGAAGGCCTGTCTTGTGAGTTTTTGGCAGGGAACAAGGACTTCACTCACAGTTGGACTAGAGGCGATGTGTGTCACACTCTTTTTTTTTTTTTTTTAGTGTATGTGCTGCCGAAGTGAGCACATGTGTTACACTCCTGAGAAAAATTTTTCTACATTTTGCCCATGTCTGCTGGTGCCTGAGAATAAGAGTGGTTGTACTGATTAATCTTGAGGGGGAAATTCAAAGGCAGCCCAACATTTAGACTGTGCTCTGGGTACTGCTTTTAGTCAGATAGGTAGTGACAATGGGAGGCGAAAAGCAGAGCAGAAAATTTTGAAAAATTTAAATTTTGGCCCCAAGAGAACCATGCATAAAATTGGGACCAAAGTAGGTGTGGCTGCTGAGGAGATTAGCACCATTAAAAAGAAAGCAAGTACTTTGTTTAGGGATAAGAAGAAAAATGCCTTGAGGACCTCTCAGAAATTAGCAAAACCCAACACAGGCTGAAGGGTGCAAGGGTGTAAACCTTTCATTTGAAAAGAGAGTCTGTGGAAGCCCTGCCCAAGAAGGCCTAGGGAGTTGGCCCCCCAGGACTGCTTTCACTGTGGTCAGCCATCCAGGCACTCAGGGGCCACCGCAGCCGTGGTCCAAGGTGGTCTGGGTGCGCTTCAGCTGACAGGAACTCATGGCACCACCATGTGTTGTTGGTTTTACTGGTACACAAAATGCAAGAGTTGTGGGGTCAGGGAGGTTTTCACCCAGATTTCAAAGGAAGACTGGGAGACCAGGGGAGGAGCCTCTGAGAGGGCAATGTGAAGCTGTGGGAATGAAGCTACAGCGGAGACCCCAGGGACACGGAATGTCTGCTAAGGAAGGCTGGAGGCATGAGTGGATCCAGCCCAAAGAGAGGCCTGTGTGAGCTGTGACCAGGAAGGCCATAGGGTTGAGGCCATCTAAGCACTTTGTAATTCACATTGTACCACCATGTGCCCAGATGCTGGATACAAAGCTACAGGATGTAATGTTTTCCCTGCTGGTCTCATTCTTTTCTATCTCACTGTTCCTCCCTTTTGGAATGGTAATATATACCATGTGCCACTGTGCCTTGGGAATTATGTAACTTGTTTTTTATTTTTATAGAGTTTCACAGCTAAGAGTTTACCTTGAGTCTCAGACTTTGACTTGGGCTTTTGAAAACTGCTGGAACCGTTGAGACTTTGGGGGAGGGATTATTGCATTTTTGGTTGAACATAAGATAGTTACATTATGTGGAATTATGCCTTGTGTTTATTTGGGGATTAAATATGGTGTAAGGAGGCGTGTTTGGGTATCAAGTCTGCAAGGGGTGGGACATGACAATTAAGCTTGATTGTATCAACTTGATTGGCCTGGTAGCCACCCAGGAGACTGGTGGAGCACGCTTTCTGGGTATGTCTGGGTAGGTCATGGAAGCATGGCCTTGGGTAGAGTATCTAACCCCTCATCCCTTCCTTTCTGGTGCTGCTCCCCTGCTGTGCTTCCTGGCAGCCACAAACTAAACATTTTGCTCCACCATGCCCTTCTACCATGATATTACTGCTTTGGAGTCAGCCAACCATGAACTGAATCCCCTGGATCCATGTGTTAGATCAGACCTCTACACTTTTAACTTATGGATGTTGGGTATTTTGTCCCAGCAATGGAAAGCTGACTAATACACTTTATAACCACACCACATCACAAGGGCCGAAGTTCTCACACCTGAGGTATTACAGAATTCAGAACTGTAGATAATAAAGCCAGATCAGCCCCTAAGGGAGCCATCAGGCTCAGGCACAAAACCTAGCAGTTGGGATCAGATGTTTGAGAAACCAGCTGACAGGCAGTGCAAACTGGGAGGAAGTGGGCTGTTTGGTTAGGAAAGGAGAGAGCCCAGGCCTTAAAGCGCTGGTGGCATCTTTTGGAGACATCTCATCCCTCCTACTTGGTCTCAAGGGTTATCCTGGGCAAGACTGTCCACCTTGAATTCTGCCAAGAAAACCCGCTTCCTCCTTCCATGGCTGTGACCTCCCTGTCTACGACTGGATGGGCGCTCACCATTGTTTCAAGCCGTCCTCCACTTCCTTGCTATGTAAAGCATGCATTGCTGCTCAGAAGCTACTTCCTCTCCTGGGAGGTTGTTTTAAGTGTGTGTTCGGACCCTACCTCAGATCTCCTGAGTCAGAACCTGCATTTTAACAGATTCTCCACAAGATTCATTATGCACAGAAGTATGAGAAGCCCGTTCCAGTTTTCTCCTGGGACCCCAGAGTGCCCTGAGCAGTGTCTGGGGACAGAGGTGGAGTGCCATAGTGCTGCTGACTTACAGTTGATTTGCGGCAGCTGGGGCTGGGGAGGCTGGAGGCATGGCAGGCACTCAGCACCGTATCTCACGCTTTTGCATAATAGATTGAGGGCCCCGGCAAACAGGGCACTTTTTTGTGGGGGCAGTAAGTGCTGGGGATCGAACTCAGGACCTTGCACTTGCCAGGCAAGTGCTCTACCACTTGAGCTAAATCCCCAGGCCCAAACAAGGCACTCTGATGTGCTGCTGGGCAAGTGATGGTGGCGGACTGGCTGTGCGTCATGGCTTGGAGACAGAAGCCTGTTCCCAGTGGAAAAAGAATCTGCATTTTCTGTGTCTTACCTCATTCAGCTTTTCAGGACTGAAGACAGAAGTCAGGACACCTCTGACCTCTTCCCATCTTTTGTCACGCAAGAAGAGAAGGCTGTTGGCTACTGGCATGGGCTCCAAACCTGTTGCCTGATGGAAAGCAACAAGCAGAAGGTCAGGACACAGGGAGCCACATCTGCCTGGGTGGCCATACAAGTTTACAGTAAACACCCTGGTTCAGCCCACCATTGTGTCGTGCACAAGAGATTTTTCTTGCCAGGACACAGAAGACTACAGATGCTCACGTGTATGACCTGAGACTGACAGTGGAGGCACAAGAGGAGCAGATGGTCATGCTCTGGTGGCCCGGTCCTACCCTGTCACACCGCGATGGCCCCCATGGAAACAATTCAGAGGCCCTGTGTGCTGTGCAGCCCCACCCCGAGTGAGAGTCCTCAGAGGACGAACAAGGCAGGCAGCTTCCTGGTGACGGCCAGTCTCTGCTGGAATGGAGGGTCACGTCTGAACTTTGCAGTTAAGGGTTCAGTGGATCGGTTGGGGGGGCCTGGAGTTGACAGGCTTGGGTGTCTAGGTCTTTGGGATGTGAGTGGTGGGAAAGGGGAGGCGAGAAAGGAGAAACCTCCAAAAGCATGTCCCAGAGTATGTTTGCCGATGCTTCCAAGAGCGCATCTGCCACTGTTCCTGTGTTCCGTCATTCATTCATTTTTTCCAATCAACAAACTTTGTCAAATGCCTCATATGCGTGCTGTCGGCTGAAACGTGCCCTCCAGAACTTCATATGGTAAAGTTATAACCCCAGAACCTCAGAATATGATTATATTTGGACACAGAGCCTTGAAAAAGTATATTGAAGGAAAAGAAGCCATTAGGCTGCCCTAATCCAACATCACTAGTGCCCTTATAAGAAGAAGATAATTAGGACACAGACATGCACAGATGAAAGACTGGAAAGAGACAGAGAGGAGGTGACCATCCACAAGCCAAGGTGAGAGGCCGCAGGCAATGCCAACCCTGCCAGCCCCTTGCCTCCGACGTCCAGCCTCCAGAACTGTGACTAAGGAGATTTCTGTGGGGTAAGTCCCCAGTTCTGTGGTACTGGGTTAGGCAGCCCTAGTAAACTCAGACTGGGTCCAGGAAGTTGGTTATAAAGTCTTGAGTGAGAAGACTTTCCTTGGGCCCTTATGGGGTTAGCTGTCCAGCGAGGAAGCAGAGAGTAAGCTCATAAATTAGATGTCACCGTTTGGGAGAAAGCAAACATTCTGAAGAGAGAAAAGGGCATGGCGGGCACAGTGGGGGACAACATGGTCTGGCAGCGTCTCTGAGGAGGCGCCATGGAGGCTGAGCTTGGGAGCATGCCAAGGAGTCGGCGCTCCTCATCCCTTCTTCCCAGGCCATTTTTCCCTTTCCAAAACCAGCTCTCCCGCCGAGTGGTCACAGATGGAGCCCACGGTGTGTCAGAGTGGCCCCAGCCCCTGGCCACTGGAGGCGTGGAGGCAGGGAGGTCACAGCACCAAGCCCTCGTCAGGACCGTGTGTGATGGACAGTTACACTATTTCTTTTCACTGTTTTAATTATAGTTGAAACATGAAGCCAGCCATCATAATTCAAAAGCCTTGTAAAAACTCCTATTTAGAGGAAAATTATAATTTTCTGATAAAATATGAACACTCAAAATAAGCCATAAAATATAACTGCAAAGTATCTAGAGGACTTAATTATATATTAGAACCAAGTTGCTGGGATATTTTTCTGCAGAGGACTACCTCTCTATATTTAGAATGAAAGTCTTTAGGAGTGTATGGCCACTAAATTATGGTTTCATGGAATTTTTGGAACAAAATCTGTTTGTTTAGGTTCCAGAATCAAAGGAGGAAATCATACATTAAATGTATTTATAGAGTGGTGAAGCCCCATTATATGCCACACTGCAAAGACATTTCATTGAGGGAAAGCAGGAGGAAGGTTTATGTGATTTTGAAGAGACAGAATAAATTAGAGATAAGAATCAAGATTGATTGGATTGCATCCATCCTCAGCACCTGAGGACTGGATGCTATTTTAATTTTCACCTGAAGGACAAATCTCACCCTCCTCCATGCCATGTGTCATCGCAACCCTCAGATATCGCTCTCACCCACCTGCCATTACACCCCTCTCCCCTTACCCTCAAAGCTCTGTTACAATCTCCCATTTTTTTATGGCAAAGTTTGGGGCCCATGGCTATAGCTGTGTCTTGTTTCTAGATGTTATACTATGTGAAGAAGAGCAGCAATTTGGTTATTTTAGAAGAGCTATGAGTTGGCAAAAGGATGTTACACGGTGCAATATACGAAACAGTCATTCGATTTTAGAGTTTGATTGGAAAAGAAAATATTTGGAAGATTAGACGGTGGTACTCAGAAGCACCGTGCTCAATAAATATTTGTGGAATGTGTATTCCAGTACATGGAAGAACTTTAGGTTACTTTTATGAGCCAGAGGGGCAGAGCTGGGTTTTGTAGTAGAAGCTTGGGGGAAGCTGAACTTATCTAAGGAGACCTGTCCCACCAGTCGGTGAGCTCCCGCTCGCCAGGTGTTGGGCGCCAATTTTCGGGAATATTGTGTAGGAAGCTTGGGCATCAGGGGAGAGGGGTTGGTCTAGACCACTTTCCAGAACGCTTCCAACCCAGAGACTTCATCTCTGGAGGACTACACCAGATATTTTTGAAAAATAGCTTGTTTACACATGGTTTTTTTAAATGGTGGCAAAATACACACAAATGTTACCATCTGAACCATTTTTTTAGTGTACAGTTCAGTAGATAAGTACATTAACTTGTGTAGCCATCTCCACCATCCATCCACAGAGCTCTTGTCGTCTTGCAAAACTGAAACTCTGTATCCCCCGGGCAACAATGCCCGGGCCTCCCCGGCCCTGTCTACGCATGCTGGTTGGTAAGATTTACGGAGCATGGCCAGGAATGGACAGATACATGTGACGGGGCACTATGAGTGCCAGGCAGGATGGAGAGCTGGGTCTTGGGGAAGGGGCCCAGGGACACGGGGCCTTCTAGACTCCTGCCTGGCAGCCCAGCTGTGTGTTCTGACCCTCAGTGGAGGTACTTCCAGTCTCTCTCTGGCCATCCCTTTCCAGACAGCAGGCCAGGCCCTGTTAGGAAATCAACGTAGCAAGTGGCCACCAGCACTGAGAGAAGAAAAGAGAGAAATAAATACTGTAGAACAGAGTAGAAAATACGCAGGAGCATTTCGCGAAGGAAGGAGCTATATTTTGTTGTTGAACGCATTCAACGTGTGTGTGTGTGTGTGTGTGTGTGTGTGTGTATTTTCTGTGCCAACATGGGAAATATATGTCTCCTTTTAAATTATGGTCCAAAAAGTCTGAAAAACCTATTGTAACCCAGCCCCAAACCTGAGTCATCTTCTCTCAACCAAAACCGTATCAGTCACAACTCTGAAATCTCTCTGACCAGCCATGGCCACCACACTGACGGAGGTCACCATTATCTCAGCCCCTAACTGGTCTCCCTGCCTTCAGCCTTATCAGACCCGTCCACGGTCTGCGCTGGAGTTAGTGGGGTCTTTCTAAGGCATGGAAGTGGATCCCACAGAAGCTGAGAGGGCTGCGAATGGTGGTTACCAGGGCTGGGGGAGTGGAGGAGAGAGAAAGGGCGAGGTTGATCAAGGTTCCAGTTAGATGAGAGCAAGAAGCTCTGGGGCGCTACTGTACAGAAGCAGGGTGATAGCGGTTATACACTGTGTATCTCAAAAGCTAGAGGAAAAGATATTGAGAAATTTCACCATGAAAAACAATAAATGTTTGAGGAGATAGCGATGTTTAGCCTTTTAAACACTACACAGTGTATACGTGTATCAAAATACCACAAGGTACCCATTATTATGTAACATACCTTTTATGTACTATTTTTTAAAAAACCCATATCTACCCCTGTCCAACAGCTTCTCCTGTGCAGTTCCTGGACTCGGTTTATCAGGCCTGGCTCTCGCCAACCCTCACCCATTCTAAGCATGACACAGAACCTGGGGGGTTAACTTCTGCTTTGTTATAGTTGTAGTCAGAAGACACAGGGTGGGGCTTTCTGGAAGACCAGGCTGTACTTTCTCCCCCCAGCTTGGGTGAGTAAAATAATGGTAAGAGTATGACCAGAAACAGACCCCCGAATTCAAGTCTTGGCTTTAGCTGACCTTTAGAATGGATCTTTCTGGCCCTCAGTTTCCCAGTCTACGGCTGGAGATGATAATGGTTCCTACCTTCTGGAATGACACGAGCTTCTCCTCCACAGGGATGTACTGGGTGGCCCATATGTGGCAGGCCCTGGTTCAGATGCTGGGGGTGCTGCTGTGAACCAAACAAAGCCCCATCCTCCCTGATTCTAGGGGAGAAGGCAGACAGAAGGCATAAGAAGCAAATTTTGGAGTACGGTGGAGTAGGGGTGTGGTGATAAACAGTTCTACAGTCCGAACTGGGCCCCTGGTAGGAGGGATGTGAATGAGTCTTTTACGGATCTGGGAGTCAAGTTCTGGGTGGTTGGAACCACTGCAGCAAAGTTGCCGAGTCCAAGGACCCTCGAGGCCTGGGTGTGGTGACCCACAGGGGTCTGAGAAGTCACAAGGGGCATGTGCATGGAGGGTCTCTGAGGCCTGCTTGTGACTTCCACTCTGAATGACACAGGAGGCAAGGAAGAATTTTGAACACAGGAGTGTCTTGAGCTAACTGGTGTTTTAAGGAATTGCTCTGTTTTGGTGTTGAGGATAGACTTTGAGGAACCGAGACAGGATGGAGGCAGGAAGAGCCATTGGTGGAGCATAATGACCAGGAGAGGGGACAGAGGCTCAGCCCCCGCTGCTGGGCACAGATAGGGACAGAAGCGGTTACTTTGGCACACTTTGGAAGGTAGAGTCGGCTGCGTGAATACGTGTAAAGCATGCAGGTCACTTGCTGGGGGTGTCTGAGACTGCTTTATGCTATTCCGTTAGTCCCTTGGCCATGCCGTCTTCTCTCTAGGGTCTCTGGTCCTTCTCACAAGCTCTATCTCTTTTTACCTGGAACTCTCAGCTCCACTTGAACCCCTCTCTCCTTTGCCTGCCTCCTCCTCTTCGCCTTACAGAACACAGCTGAGAAAATACCGCCCACAAGACTCTCTCCTGCCTGGACGCCGCACCAGTGCCCTGTACAAATGACACCCCTCTTCTGTTCTCAAAAGAGTTTTTTAAGAAAGTAATTATAGGCAGTCAGCACAAGTTCACCGACAGCAAGGAATGCCAAACTAAGCGCATTCTTTCTTCCCTCGCAAACAGATCTACAGATGTGGGAAACAAATCATTGAGGACCTCCAAGGACATTGTTCTAAGGAAGGAGGAGAAAATGGATAATAATTCCACTGGATGGCTTCATGGCTGGTAGAACAACCAAAGACAAGTGGAGAACTGCGTCTTCTCCACTCGGCTCAGTCTGATGAAGTGTTTGTTTGTTTATTATTTGAATAATAAACAACTGCTCCATGGAAATCACAGCTGAGAAGATTCATGCTCACAGGATCACAATTTGTAAAACATTAAACCAGATCATCTCCTGAGCCAGACCGAGCTAATTCCACAGTCTGACAAACATTCACAAGAAGGAAACATTATAGGTCCAAATTTCTCATTAACATAGATGCAAAATTTTTTAAAAATATTAGTTAATACATTCTAGTGATATGTTAAAAAGTAATTTTCATTAAGACCAAGTGGGACTTCTTCCAGGAACGCACTCTTTGGAAGCAACCAATGTAACTTGCTGCATTCACGGATTGAAGCAGAAAAACACATAATCTCAACAGGTATAGAAAAATATATTTGATCAGGTTTAGTACCTATTCATGGTAGCAGGTCTTGATGGACTCTGAATATAAGGGAACTTCTTCAAGCTGATATATGACATTTACAAAAAACCCTTCAGCTAACATCATGCTCAGTAATGAAACATGTAACACTTCTCAAGGTTGGAAATGACATGTATGTCCACTGTCACACTTATCTCTGACATTACAGAGAGTGCAAAAGGCATGAAAAAGACATGCAGTTTGTAAAAATTGCGTGGAAGAAATAAAAACTGTACTATAGATGACAAGATTATACAACACAGAAAATCTAAGAAATATCTACATATCAACCATTAGAATCAATATTGAGCTTAACAAGACTATTGAGTACAAACAAGTTCAGTATACAGAAAACCTTTTACTTCTACCTAAAATTGAAAAATTAAATTAAAAAATTCATAACTATCAAATACTTAGGAACGAATTTGACGAAAGATGTACAAGATCTCTATACTGAAGCTACAAAACATTGCTTCAACAAATAACAGAAGATTTAGAGATTCCACAGTCACAGGCTGGAAAATGCAATAGTGTTACAACGTCAATTCTTCAGAAAGTGACAAGCTGATTTACAAATATATGCATCAAATCAGAGAACCTAGAGTTTATGCTGCCGTCTTTTGAGATTATAAAGCTATAATATTTAAGACAGTGTGATATTTAAGGAAGCATAAACAAATTGACCAACGACACAAAACAGAATCCAGAAATAAATTCACACGCATGGTCTCTCGACTTTGACAAAGGTGCTGGTAAACTCAGTACGGAATGGGTGGTCTTTTCAACAAATGATGCTGGGGTATTTGAGTCAACAGAGACCCACACCCTACTTCGCCTACAGAAGCTAATTGGAGACGGATCATAGTCCCAAGAGTGAAAGGTACGACAAAAAACTTACACTATAGGAGAATATCTTTGTAAACTTGGAGGTAGGCACGATTGCTTAAACAGAGTAACAAAAGCCGTACCATAAGAGAAGGGTTTTCCCCAGCACCAAAAAAAAAAAAAAAAAAAAAAAAAGGGTTCAATCAACTGGATTTTTATTATGGAAGAATACTACTTAGAAGGGTGAGCAAATTACAGGCTAAGGGAAGATATTCACAATGCATTTATCTGATGAAAGACTTAGAGTGTATTAGAATGGCAATAAAACAGAAAAAGAGAAACCTTTTCTCAAAAGGCCAAGACTTAACCTGTACAAAGAGGAATCCAAATGGCCAATGAGTGTACAAAGAGGTTCTTGGCAGCATCACTTGTCAGATAAATCCAGATTAAAACCTCAGTGAGGTGCCGCGACCGCCCAGCCACGCAACACAGTGAAAAACACTGTTGGGTGAAACGCTGGGCTAGGAGGCGACACCACCAGCACGCTTCAGCACTTGCCCGAGCGCTAACTGGGAACCTTCCCGGTCTGTAGAGAAGCCAGTCAGACGCATGGCCTTGTAACCCAGCAGTCCCACTCTGGGAACATGCTCAAAACTGCACTTTCTTAATGTGTTCATGGCATCTGAGTTCATAATAGTGAAAACCTGGAAACGACCTAAATGTCTATCAGCAGAGGAATAAACTGATATTTCTTACATCAGAATATGACAGCAATAAAAGAGATGAACTGTACTCATTTTAATACACAATATGGATAAATCTCATAGAATGTCGTAGCCTGGATAAGATACAAGGGACAGAAGAGGTTTGTCTACCCCTCGCTTACTGCCCTTGCCTGCCTTGCTGCCTTCTCCCTGTCTGCCTGCCACCCTGCCTCGGACCCAGCCGATTGTAGACCGAAACCTCTACAAACTCTGAGCTGAATAAACCTTTCCTCCCTCGACTTTGGGTGTTGGATATTTTGTCTCAGCAACAAGGAAAGTAGCTAAGATACATGTGCAAAAAAAGCCAGGACAAAGGGGCACATCGTGCATGTTTTCACTGACATGAAATTCAAGAGCAGGAAAAATGATCTGTGGTGACAGATGTCAGAGGAGCAGCTACCTCTGGTGGGGTGGAAGAGTGGGGACAGGCTAAGGGGAACCTCCAGAGGTGCCCTGGCTCTTGGCCTGGGTAATGGTTGCACGGATGCATTTCACATGTACAAAAAGATGCATTGAGCTTTACCCTCAAGCTTTGTGTATGGAAGTTAGCTCAATTTGTAAAAATACTAAACTAGCAGTCTGGGAGGCTAAGGCAAGAGAATTGCAAGTTGGAGCGTAGCCCAGGTCATTTAGCAACTTAGCGAGACACTGTCTGAAAATTAAAAAAAAAAATTTTAAGGGCTGGGTTCAATCTCTCCAGGACTATCAAATAATAATAATAATAATAATAGTAATAAATCATAAATCAATATAGACAGGATTGAATGCTGATGAGAACCAAGAAGATGAAAATCAACAGATATAACTATAAGGCTTTATATTTAAAAATTCTTCAGAGCAAAGACTGGCCTAATAATTTACATTAAAAAGATCTGGGAACCATACTGTGGTCGACCACAGACTTGTGGGCTGTGTCAGGGTAGCATTGCCAGGACAAAGGAAGCCTGCCTACTGGTCTCAGGAAGGAGTGTCCCTCTGCAGCGTGTGACAGAATTGGACAGTTTTCAGACATGGGCCACATCTTAAGAGTTATATTAAAGCCTGTCAGAGCATGTATCCTCCCTGCACAGGAGTTCTGTGGCCACTTTTTTGTTTTTGTGGTACTGGGGATTGAACCATCGCTAGCCCTTTTTCTTTCTTATTTTGAGACGGAATCTCACTAAATTTGCTGGGGCTGGCCTTGAACTTTCAATCCTCCTGCCTCAGCCTCCCCAGTAGCTGAAATTACAGGCATATGCCTCTGTGTCTGGCCAGGCCCTCACACTTTGGTGACTGTTGCCTGACGTGCTAAGAGGGGATGGCTGTTTATCTCTCAATGGTTCATTTTAATCTCCTCGACTCCAGATGACCTCCCCAGCTTCCTTGGCGTCTGAGGCCAAGCTCCCTTTATCTAATTTGGTGTCCTACAGGATGTCACGGGGTGTCTTTGCCTTCAAGTGGCGGCCTGTCTAGGGCCTACAGGTCCTTGTGTTGCCCTGGAAGAGGCAAGGAGGGGAGGAGATGTGAATATGGGAAAGGTCACTGGAGAGGAGGGGACAGAAAGCCCAGTAGCACAGGCCCGCTGCGACTCGCCCTGCTCCAAGCAGCCGTGCCCTGGCCACACAGGGGGAAGGATGCTTAGAAAGATGTGGGAGAGCCCCACGACTGAGTTTGGGGAGACCTTGGTCTGCGGCCATCCTTGGCAGCCACACTGCAGAAGCTGGACAGCTGCCACCTTCCACAGGAGCTGGCTAAGGTCATGGGGACCTGTGACCTCACTGTTGAGCTGGGTCTGTGGTGTTTTCTGTTTGGCGGTTTGCAGGTTCAGCTCCAGGTGGTATCTGTCTGTTACAAGTTGTGAATGTTTATGGGGCCCTACAGTGTGCCGGGAGCAAGGCCAGAACTATGGAGGCCAAGAAGGAATCTGGGCCCTTGAGGAGCTCAAAGTTCACTTGGGCAGGTGGGAGGGGTTTATAATGGACACTTGTGACACATGTAACTGTGCCAGTTCACAACGCACTTTTTACCTTATTCCGTCAGTCATTAGGAAACGCTGCCCTGATTAACAGCAGGGGCCTAGCCATAGCCTAAAAGTTCAACCGCTAACATGCCTTCGGACAAAGGAACATGTTTGTCCTTTCAGTTAAGATCTCTTAAACTGGGCATGCTGGCCTGTCATCCCAGTACTCTGAGAGGCTGAGGCAGGAGAATTGCAAGTTGGAGCCCAACCTGGGCAATTTAGTGGCTTTTCAAGACCCTGTCTCAAAATAAACAAAACAAAATAAAAAGGGCTAGGGATGTAGCTCGGTGTCAAGGCCCGGGATTCATTCTCCAGTACTGGAAATCATATCTCTTAAAAAAGAGTCAGCTTCTTAGACTTAGGTCAGCTAAGTATGAATTTAAAACCAAGAACCGCACAGTCCCGAAGAGCCTGTTATTAGAGAAAAGCCACCCCGGGCATCCTGCGCTTGAGTGAAGAGAGTGACCATCTACTGAGAGGTGCTGCTCATGGGCTGAGCCTGTGGTTCTCCACTGGGACCGGCTGCGCTTCCCCGAGGGCTGCGGCACCTACACGCATCTCTGCTGCGACTCTGGTGTGCCTATTACCAAGAGGAAGGGGAACAAGGCTTAAGAGAGTGACAAGCTGAAGCTGAGAAGTTTTCTTGTGTTCTGGAGCATGCAAGAATCTGTACACAAGACCTCCACATTCCGTCCACCGGGCAGCTAACAGTTCTTCAAAGCCACACGGAGTCGGAGGGTGACAGACGAGCAGAGTGAGGTGCCTTGAAAGACTCCTGGGGACCGTGTGACACTTTGGTGGTTGTGATGGGTGTATGTTCAGGAGCCTGCAAAAATATCAGCCGTACACCGTGTGCCATGTTCGCAGAAGGACTGAGTCCTGGGTACTGACATTCCGATTCCCACAGTTCCTTGCACACACAAGGCTGCTCCTTTACACCCTCCTCATCTGGGCCAGTGGAGTCTCTGGTGCTGCCCCTCAGTAGAGTCAAATCAGTTAAACTCAAGAAATTACTCCGAAGCCTATACTCGAGGCCACATGCAGTATATGGCGATTGCCGTCTGGCTGTACCGGGATCTGAACCATGTAGGGCTTTGAAATAGTAAAGATGTTCCCTTTACTAAAAATAAATGTTAAACAAATGCTAAAAATAAAAATAGTAAGGATTTCCCTTCACTATCACACTAAGTAATATTCATTCACCCCATGTGCCCATAAAAAATGGTTATAAAGGCGACATAACCTTCCTCCGCCCTCACCCCCTTTTGACTGCAGCCCAAGAGAACAGCCACTGAGGAAGGCTGTAAGATGAGTCTGCTGCTCGAGGGAGTCAGCTCTCAGCACCTCGTCAGGGCAGCATTAGAGAGGAACTGGGTGTCCCTCATGTGGCATCCGCCATATCTGGCTGGGAAAATACCTGAGGGACCCGAGAGGGAGCTTGTTCCTGGCCCTGTGAGATGTTGGTGGGGCTCCGTGCACCCGGTCAGCGCTGACTGCCACACGACTGGGAGCAGCCCTTAGTGACTGGACAAGCCTAACTCGTGTTTTACACAGGAGGAAACCGAAGCTCAGGGCAGTGAATGGACTGGCTCAAGGTCCCACAGCTACTAGTAAGTAGCAGGTGTAGAATCTGATTTCCTTCCTTTAAATTTAAGCCACGGCCTTTCACCACATTGCTGTGCTATGGCTTGGAAGAGGCACAAATTAAAAAAAGAGATGCTGTAAAAAAAGGAGCTTGGGCCAGGAAAGAGTGAGGGTCAGGACTTGCTGGCCCAGTGACTTGAATTCCACGGAATGTTCTGGAACATAACCACGGTGAGACCAGAGTCGCTTCCATGGCTTACTATCCTCACTCCAAAATTCTAGATATTAATCCCCATGTTTACACACTTATTTCTGCCTCTGCCACCACAAAAGTTAAGGCAAGAAGATACATATATAAGAATGAAATTTTACTTCTTTTTTAAAAAAATACAAAGATGACTTCCTGCTGAACTGAGTCTAGCAAGACACAAATATAATTATTTTAAACAAGATTTTGAGTTTAAAAAAAGAAAAAGTTCTGCAAGGCAGAGAGAACACATCTGAGCTGGGAATCAATACCACTTAGTGCAGTTCACTTGTACCTTCCAAGGTTTCATAATCACTTAGCTCCTTGCAAGACGGTAACATTCAAACCTCCCTGTCATGCTGAAAACTTGGAGCTGAGTGTGTTACAGATCAAATGCAATTCCGTGGATCAGACTCCTCCAGGACCGACCGTGTCCAGACAAGAGGTGGTCAGGTGAAAAGCGAGGCCCACAGGCAGGGGAGAGGTGCCCCAATGCGGCCGTCACCAGGACTTTCAATGGGCCACCCATCCTTGGACGAAAAGCTTCCGGCTCAGGCTGGAGGATTTCCTGTGCATCACAAAATGTTCCCCAGGACCTCAAAAGAGGTCAGGCCCATAATGTTCCCCCATGTTTCAGGGTTCTCTGTGGGCTGAGATTGCAGGGAGACTGCCTCACTCAGACCTGGGCCTAGACACGAGCTGGCCGTTCTCAAGAAATGCACTGCTAACCAAAGCTTTCTGGGGTCGACGGAAGTGACAGGATCTCCCCTAAATATGCACAGCTCTTCTCAGCCCACATTTTTACTGCACACATTTGAGGGCCTAGATATTTTCAATTCCTCACTCTTTCATTTAGAGGGAAGAGGACCAGGAACTCTAGATGCACGGGGTTTCAGAGGCATTGGTGGAGATGAGCCAGTTACAGGTGCAGGGACAATTTTATGGTAGAGCCGCCAAGACCTCTGTTGTCTGTGGTGCCCGCAGACAGGTCCCCAAGGCCCCTGGACAGGTGTGTGTGTGATCCAGCTGTAGCTCTGATGGAGTCTTCTGGGCCAGTTAACCCTGTAATGAGCCAATATACTCCTATGGAAGAGGGTGTTGCTGCAGCAGAGAGGGTATTAAGGTTTCCAGTGACTCTGATTTGCCCTAGAACTTTATTCATCTTTGCCAAGGCCGAGAAGTTGTGCCTTTGTGGTGACTCATCCTTATGATTCTGACAGCCATGGAGAGGGATGAAGTGGCCCTTTTAGAGGCTAAACCCAGGCCCTGAGGTTTTAGGGTTCTGGACAAAACTGCTCACCAAGCTGGGGATTTAGCTCAGTGGCAGAGTGCTTGCCTAGCAAGCTCAAGGCCCTGAGTTTGATACCCAGCAGCCCCCAAAAAAAAGAAAAAGGAAAAAAAAAAACAAACTACTCACCAAATTCATCGCATGGTTTTAGATATGACACTTGAGTCAAGGTTGACCTCTGCCTGCAAAGGTGACCCCTGAGTTACTCACGGAGACCTGAAAGCTGGTACCCAGCCTCCCCGAAAACATATACAGCAGCTACGCCCTCTACCTCAACTCCACGTCCAAGCCACGGAAGTAGGAGAATCACAAGTTTGAGCCCCATCTGAGCAGCCTAGTGACTTAGGGAGACACTGTCTCAAAAAATAAAAAAAGGGCTGGCCACATGGCTCACTGTGAAGGCCCCGGGTTCAGTCCCCACTATCACAGAATAAAAACAATCCAAGTGCCGAGCTGGTGGGACAACTGAATTTCTATAGGGTGTTAAGGAAGATAGACTGGAGCGATTTCGGGGAGAACTGAGGGTATCCATGGAGGCCCGGGGAGTATGTGTGGGAAAATAAGACTGAACAGAGTCCCTACCAGGCTTCCGTGCCTCAGAAAACGTGAATGGGAAAGTGAGATGTAAAAAGTGCCATCAAGGTCTGACCATAGTTTGTTTAGCTGGGTGTTCTGGAGTTGGAGGAAGACTATTCCATTCAGTGGTTTTGAAATTCAAATATTCGCTTAGTGTTGAGACGTGTCGGGGAGTTCTCTGTGGTGTCACCCCACCTCCAGTCAGTGTGCTCTGGGGGTCCCTCATGGGACACTCCCAGTTGGCATCAAATCTCAGAGCTAAACCCAGAGCATCCTCCACCAGGCTGTGGAGGGAAGCCCACTGTGCAAGCCTGGATTTGGGAGCAGAGCTGAGCTCTTTCTGTTGGAAAATGAAACTATGCGTTATTTAAGTTCCTCTTCACTTAATGCATCAAACTAATCTGCTGAGGTATTTCTGTATCACAAGGGACCGTTTGCTGGAAGCTTGCATGGCGTAAGCATTTAATGTTTACCGAGCGAATGTATAATAAAGTCGCATTGCTGAACACTTAAGTAAACATGGCTTATTAGAGGGAAGGCGGCGTGGTGTCAGGAAGGAGAAATCATGCCTTACTAATCTCCTTGAGTTCTTTAGCAGATAAATAAGCATATGGATAAGAGGGAACCACAGAACCCAGTTTAATTTGACTTTCAAAAACCTGTGAGAAAATCCTACTCTAACAACTGTTTTTAAAAAATTGAGTCACTAAGGGTTGTTTTATCATGAATATGGAACTGGCTTAAAGACCATGAACAAAGCTAAAGCTAAGTGGATACATTCCCAGATGGAAAATTGCAAACACTCGCATTTCCCGAGAGCTAATCTATGAGGGGTCTTTGTCTGTGTTTGTGAATGACCCGGATGAGATGGATATTGAGTCTCTAGGTTCCGGTAATACCTCGTTCTTCCGGGGAGAATTTCAAGTCGATGGCAGTGCAGTTCCAGTTGGGTACTGAATAGTCGTGTGTTTGGGTCACGGGGTATGAAAAGAAGTAGAAGATATAGTTCCTGGCCTTAAGGAATTAATAATCAAGTTAGAATATAAACCACATCTTCCCTTACTGGAAGGTGCAACGGGACCAGGTGCAAAAATGAGTGAGGTGTAAGACGTCAGAGACGGGGGACCGTAGATGTGAGGAGAAGCCGGGAGGACTTCCTGGAGGAGGCAGAGTGTGCAGAGACCTTGAGGAACAGCTGGGGTTTGGGTGGGTCCAGAGGAGGTGGAGGAATTTCTTGCTAAAAGCCTCTAGTGGTCGTGGCTCCTGTCTCTCCTGCCAAGCACTGTGCAGATGCGGTGAAGTGCACAATATCTTTACAGCAGTCCAGTAACGAAGGTGGTAGCCCCATTTTCCAAAGGAGGAACAGCAGCTTAATGAAAGAAGTGGCTCGAGACGACATCGTTAACAAACTCACGACTCACTTTTTGGCAGCCTCCTGTTTGAGGGGCCGTCAGCACCAGCAAAGGTCCAGGGGCCAGCTGAGGTGAGACCTGGTATTAGGGGCAGTGAGAGAGGAGGACGGAGCTTATGGAAGAGTCCAAGTTACAGGGGCCCTTAAATCTTGTCTGGGAAACTTGAACTTAATGCCGAGGGCTTAATCCTGTGTCGAGTGGAAAAGGAAGGAAATTGGAGCTGTACTCTGGAATTTGGAGCCCTGGACCTGGAGACTTAGCCAGGGGGTTTGGGACAGGGGGTGGGAGAAATAGAAGAAGACAGTCTATTTGTTCAGAGAAATCAGCCAAGGCTGAGGGCAACTGTATTTGGTGCCCTCTGCTGGAACCCGTGCATTGGTCTTGTCTGCCCGTCAGAGCTTGGCCCATTTCGCGCTGACGTCCTGGGGGTCATATGGCGCCCCATATGGAGCTGTATGGAGACACACAGTTGTCACATCCCATCTCGCCACTTGTGGGCTCAGATGAGCTCAGGAGCCACGGTGGGCTCCCTGCTCGGGTGGGGCACGGTGGCTTGTCCTCCTTGGACTCGCTGCTTCCAGGGCTTCTTCAATCAACACCCCTCGCCGACAGCACGGATGGTCTACATCGAATGGGAAGACTTGGTCTCTGAGAGCCCAGCAGGACGGAGGTCTTCAGGGTCTTCGATCAGGGAAATAATGTCACAGTGTTTGAGTAGACAATCTAAAGGCCTCAGTGGAGTTAAATGTCTGCATTTCCTTCAGCCACTGGGAGGCCATGGGGGCAGCAGGAGAAGTGGCCAGTGTCACCTCCTTCTGGGGCCGTGTGGGGTCTGGAACTGGGCATGATGCTGCAGGTTGGAAGATGAGCACGTTTCGGATGAGTGGTCAATTATTTGATGAAATTGTGACACCCAGAAATGTCACCTGAAGAAGCCATTTCTAGTAGTGCAGTAGAAAGAGCACGCGCTTTGATCGGAAGGTGACAGCGTGCAAACATTTGCTATTCCTCAAGTTAAGTGTGTGACGGAGGTTGGTCACTGAACCTCTGAGCCTCAGTTTCCTTGTCTGTGAAATGGCGACGCTAACGGTACCAGTCTCATAAGTTGTTGCGATGACAAAAAAACAGAAACAAAAGCAAACAAGCAGGCTAACAAAACCCTCTGGATGGCTCAACCAGTACAGAATGCAGGAGAACTCCCAATAGTTTGAGACTCAGCCCCAGACATCTCCAACCCAGCAAGCTTTCCCAGCGCATGCCCTGGACGGCCTGAGCGGCCCCTGCAGGAACCTCACCGTGCTGTGCAGGGCTGGTCTCTGGCGAGTGCATTACTAGCCTGCCCTGCTCATTATCCATGAGCTGCTTGCGGAAAAGATGGCGTTTTCTCTGTCTTTACAGTCAGCACCAAGACCCTGCCTGGATGGTGGCAGATGTGCAAAACTTTGCCTAGTAACCAGCCGAAGGATGAGTACATCACCTATTATCCCTGTAGGAATGGAAAATGAGGTTTTATTTGACACCTCCTCCCAAAAATGGTTGGCACAGAATTGTCTGGATTCTTACAAGCATCTGTAATTCACTTTACACTTTTGCTAGGAATCAACATAAAACATCGTTGGTCTTCTCTGCTAGAATTTCTATCTCCACAGTTTTGGAAAATATGAACAACACTGACCTCTACCATTTTCTGTCATCTCTCCAATTTTTTGAGATTTTTTTATCAAAAATGAAAAAGTAGGATACTTTTAAAGTACTTTGTACTGTCCAAAAATGGTGGGGTGCGTAGGTTGGAGAATAGAAATAATAGGGGTTACTTGGGGACAAATTTCCCTACTAATATAGTTTATCTTCCCTTTCTGACCTCAATGCTTTTATATTTTCTGATACTCTTTCATACACTTTTATATCAAAAGATACAGGCATAAATCCCTTGAAATTTTGCTTTCCTATTTTTATTTACTCATAATTGCTCAGAGCCCTCAGTCACTTGGTCTGTGCCCTCTGGATTCCTCTAGTTTTGAACGCCACTTTAGAAAACTTTCCTGGTTTTAGTATTTTTGTTAGCCTCAACGTCTCTAGAGTTTCACTTTCTTGAAGCATTTCTTAAATGTAAATGCTACCTTTCTGTAGTAGTTCTGTACATTCTCTTTCTAAGATCCAAGTTCACTGGTGAGCTCGGTTTTGAGTAGAACTGACCTAAACCCAATAAAAGGCCCATCCGATCCCTAGTGAGTCTATCACATAGTCCTTGCATCTTAGAATGCGCCCCCCATAGATGTGGTATTTATATACAATGGAGTACTACTCTGCTATGAGGAAGGATAAACTTGAGTCATTTGTAGAGAAATGGATGCACCTTGAGATCATGTTAAATAAATCAGACAGCTTATTAAATATTGCATCGTTTCTTTTATATGAGAAACTCAAAGTATAAATAATGTAAAGACCAAAATAAAGGATGAATAATAAGAGGGAGATCTTTCATAGATGGGAAAGGGATCTAGAGGTTCAGGGACGAGGAAGTAAAAAGAATTAAGATGTACTAAGTACACGTACCAACTCCTCACGATGAATGTAATCACTATGTACTGCAAAAATGTACCAATAAAAAACTTTTTAAAACATGCGCAGGGAAAACTACATACCATTCTGTTGGCGAAGTTACTGAAGTTCTCAACCAAAACCTGCTTGATCATGTCTGGCTCAGAGATAACAATATACATCTGACGACCAAGATAGTACCTGGGAGGAATAAAAAAATTACTTTAAAATGTGTTGCTTTTATCTACTCATTTCCCTTTTCCAAAAATTCACAGTGGCTTTGAATAAAGGATAAAAGGTACATAGGAAGTAAAGCTGTAGAGGAGACAGGAAATGTGTGTCCTAATCATAAGGGACAGTAGAACTACGATGATCTGCCATCCGAGTTCTTCCCAACATGCTCGGGCTGCTGCTGTGTACAGCCCTGGAGAGTCTAGCTCGGATAAGACACACACCCGCCTCATGGGAACGACGGAGCTTATAAACGGCAGTGCGGTGAGGAGAGGTCCATCAGATTCGGCAGTGAGACAAAGCAGGAAAAGGCAGAGATCAGTGTTGTCTGTATGTGCCAAAAATGGGAGGTAGGCTCTCTAGCAGAAGAGCAGGAACCTTGGCCTCGCTCCTTACAAAGTCTAAAGAAAATGAATAAACAGATGCCGGTGAGAATTTAGGAAGATTAAACTGGCCGGGGCCAGGCTGAATACCGGGTTTCCACAACGTAGGTCAAGAAACTCGATGGATACTTAGGACATTCGGGAAGAAATGGAAGAAGGGCTCAGCCAGCCAGCGGCTGACGCGGACCTCTGATGACTCAGTGCTCACATGCGTATCTTACTACACACACAGAGAGACGGGGTCTCGCTAAGTAGCCTGCGCTGGCCTCAAATTCGTGGCGCTCTTCTCCTACGCCAGCCTCCCGAGTGCTGGGATTACAGGCGTGCACCTCAGTACTCGGCTCTCATCGTATTTTTTGAGAGTTCTGGGGCATAAGGCAACCAAGATTAAGTAACAGGCTCGATGTCCAGCAGGAGGGACAAGTGGGCCATCAGCAAAGAGTGTGATGTCCCGGCAGCATGAGTGACACTGAGGGGACACCCAGCTCGGCGCTCCCCTCTGGGCTGGGCAGGGGAGAATGCAGGCTTCCGGACGAGCTGAGCAGGAGTCAGTCCAGGAAGGCGGCGACAGAGGAGGACAGTGTGCCAGGCGGAGGTGTGAGCTTGGGCACTGTCCGGGGCCACACCCGCTCGGGGAACCCTGTAGCTCCGATGACGAGCTGTGCTGGGCCCAGCAAAGCAACGGCAGGGGGACTACTGTACCACGTGTGGCCCTCGTGCAAGGAGTTCCGCTTTCAGGGATAGAATTCGGCCTCTGGTGTATCCAGCTCAGAGCATCAGAAACAGATTTTAAAGGACAAAGCAGCTCGGTTTACTCTAGCATTCTTAGTCTGAACTTTTCACAGCCGAAGAATGACATTAATTTTTAAACTCTTCTCCTTCTCGGTGATTAGGGGAAAATAAGGAAAAAGATGGTCGGGCACATGTTAGGCACTTAGAAACTCTTCACAAGTGATCCTCCTTCCCAAAGCTGCCGAGGAGAATTCAGGCCACAGGAACTTTACCGCTGGGAAGGACACCAAGTAGTTTCTTACTGGTTTTAACCAAGAAGACCCAAAGTAACACGATAAGGCCAGAAACCAATCCTTCTAGAAAATTTAGGGCAAGTGTCATGGGATCTTCTGAGAATTCAGTGAAAGCTGTTGGCACCCTACTAGGAAAAATGAACACCTTCAGCATATTTTGTGCACAATTTGAGGGCTTTTTGGACCCCTGAACCCTATCCCAGAACAGTGCTTCTCGAATTTAAAATGTGCTTAAAAGTTATGTTAGTTTATCGCTGGCCATTTGAGAAATGGAAATTAAAACAACACTGAGATTCCACCGTACTCCAGAAAGAATGGCTACCATCAAGATATCAGCCAATAACAAATGCTGGTAAGGCTGCAGGAGAACAAGCAACCCTTCTTCATTGTTAGCAGGAGTGTAAACTGGTACAAGCACTATGAAAATCAGTATGGAGATTGCTCAAAAAACTGAAAGTAGTAATTCCATTTGACCCAGCTCTCTCTCTTCTAGGTGTCTTCCCAAAACAGTTAAAGACATTATATTACAGTGATGCATACACACCCATGTTTGTAGCTGCACAACTCATAACAGTTAAACCTTGGGAGCAGCCTATATGTTTGTCAACAGATGAATGGATAAAGAAAATATTTTTATACACAATGGAGTATTATTCTGCCATAAAGAGGGATAAACTTGATTCATTTGGAGGAAAATGGACGTACTTGAGACCATAATATTAAATGAAATAGATCCACAAGCTTCAATAATACATGGTTTCTCTTATATGAGGAACTCAATATATAAATAAAGTGCATGATAAAAGACAGAAAGAGGAAAAAAGAAAGAGAAAACTGGTACTGTTATCCAGCATGGACAATATATCTAAAAATGTACCTTCATTTAGTATAATTGTCTTATGTGTTATATAGGTTTTTTGGCCTGTTAGTCTTGCCTTTAATCTATATGTATGATAATTAATTACAAGGTCTTATAAGACAAATAAATGAATCTGATACTGGGGAAAAAAGTGTAGGATTAAAGGGAAGGGAAAAAAAAGAAATGAGATGTATTATGTACATGCACCAATTCCCCACAATGAATGTAATCCTTATATACTGCAAACATGTACTAATAAAAATTGAAAAATTAAAAAGTTACATTAGTTTAAAGAAATAACAACTGGAAGCTTCCCCAATCTGGCAAAAGACAAATTTACAGATTCAAAAAGCTGAGTGAATGTCAAACAATGTGAACACAACGAATCCTTGCCATCATGACTAAACTTCTGAGAGCTAAACTAGGAAGAAAGGCAGGAAGGCAGGAAGGAGGGGGCAGAAAATCCTGAAAGCAGCCAGAGAGAAATGACAGATCACCTATAGGGAACGCCAAAAGACAGCCAATTTCTCATCAGAAACTATGGAGACCAGAAGGAAATGGCACATTTTTCAAGTACTGAAAACAAAGAATTGTCAATCACAAGTTGTCTGTCAGATGAACACATCTTTCAGAAAAGAAGTAGAAACATCATCTTCTCAGGTGAAGCAAAAGTAAGAATTTGCGACTGCCCTTAAAGATAGACTGAAATTTCTCCAGCCAGAAGAGAAATGGTAACAGAAGAAAGTTTGAGAAGTTCAGAAAGAAAAAGACCATCGAATGGGTAACAATAATAGACTATCCTGCTTTTCATGAGTTTTGAAAATACACTTGACAGATGAAGTAAAAAGTGTAACACCATCAGATGTGATCAGTGTACTTGGAAGGAATACGTTAAAACCGAGCATGGGAGTGCATGTCTATAATTCTAGCTACTTGGGAGGCTGAGGCAGGAGGACCACAAGTTTGAGGCCAATCTGGACAACTTAGTGAGACCCTGTCTCAAAAGAAAAAGAAATGTAAAGGACAAGGATGTACCTCAGTGGCAGACTGCCGCTGGGTTTGATTCCTAGTGATGCAAAAATACTTTAAAAATAGTAAAAAAGAAATACTTTAGACAATTATATTTTAAAAGTATGAAGGTAAATGGAAGTACGATTTCAACATGTCTCTTGACTAATACACTGATAAATCATGCATATGTGTGCAGTCATTAATAAAACTATACAGTGACCTAAAAAATTTAGTAAGTCAAAGTGGAATGCTAAACAATGTTCTAGTAAGCCACAGTTAGTAAAAGTGACACAAGAATCAAGGGAACAGAAGAAAATAAGTATATTACTATATTAAATTATAAATATAATATAATAAATAACATGAAAACCTGGAGCTGCCCCTAAAACGGTGCTAGAGAGTAATTTATAGCACCAAATGCTACCCTAGAAAAGAGGAAACAGCTTTGCGCAGTGGCAGTATCGTAGCCAGTGAGGTTTATCCGAGGTGCGATTATTGCTAAGTGAAAAGAGGAAACAGCTTAAGTGAATAAGCTATGTTCCTACCCCCAAGAAACTAGAAAAAGAAGAACAAAAACCTAAGCCATGCAGGAAGAAGGAAATAAAAATGCTAAGAGTAGAAAGCAATGAAGTGAAAACAAAAGTTTTAAAATTAATAAAATGGAAAACCGATTCTTTAGAAAAATCAGCGAATTTAATAAACATCTAGCAAGACTAACAAGGGTGAAAAGAAAGAAGACACAAATCACCAAATCAAAAACAGAAGGCACCATCCATATGGCAGCCATAAAAAGGATGACTCCAGGATTAAGGATTTAGCTCAGAGGTAGAGCGCTTGCCTAGCAAGGACAAAACTCCAAATTCAATTCCCAGCACCCCCCAGAAAGAATGACTTCATTGAGCTTTAGACTGATGCCTTTGAAAACTAGGAAGAAATGGGCCAATTCCTTGAAAACTGCAAGCCACTAAAACTTAACCAACGTGACTGAAACAACCTAAATAACCCCATACCCATAAAAAAATTGAATTCATATTTTTAAGTTTGCTGAAAAAGACATCTCCAGGCCCAGACAGTTTCAGTGGCTAATTCTACCAACTATTTACCTAATAACTAATGATAACTTTGTACAATCTCATCTAAAAGATAAAAGAGGAGAGAGCATTTCCCAGCTCAATTTACGAGTACAGTATGATGCCAGAACCAGACAAAGGTGGTACAAAGAAAGAAAACTAGAGATCGATATCTCTCAAGTCTCAGGCACAAAAACTTTCAACAGAGCACACCTATCAATGTGTAAGAAGAATCATACATCACAACGAAGTGTTACTTATATTAGGTACACAAAGACGGTTCAACATTCAACACAATCCACATACTAACAGCCTTAAAAGAGATATGATCAGATCAGTTGACCCAGAGAAATCATTCCACAAAATCCAGTATTTGTTCAGGATAAAAACTTTCAGGAATAGAGGGAAACTTCCTCACCTTGATAAGGGCATCTACCAAAGGCTTCAAGTTAACATCGTACGTAGTGGTGAAAAGACGGAATACTTTCACCTAAGACTGGGAACAGGACAAGGATATTCACTCTTACTACTCTTACACATGGGACTGCAAGTTCTGGAAGTTCTTGCCAATATAATAAGACAAGAAAAATAGGAACCAGATAGATAGGAAAGAATAAAGAAAACAGCCTTTTTTTTTTTTCCAGATGACATTGTTCATGGAGAAAACAGGAATTAAAAATGGTTACAGGGTTGAAGATCAACACATGAATAATCATAGCATTTCTGCATACTAACAATGAACATGAGGAAATTAAAGTTAAAATGTAGTACCATGTACATGTTGGTAGAGTTTAAGAGGTCCCCAATAAATGCAGAGACTCACCATGTTCATAGATTGGAAGGCACTGTAAAGATGTTAATTTTCCCCAAACTGGCCTACAGGTTTAATGTGATTCCAAAGTCTCAGCAAGAGTTTTTGCAAGTGTAAATAAACTTATTTTAAAATGTACAATGAGTCCCTGAATCGCAAATGAGTTCTGTCCTGGGAGAACATTTGTAAGTCGGATTCATTCGTAATCTGACAAAATGAGTCTTATACTATACACCTGTGAAGGTTTGCAGCTTCAATGTTTGAGGACTTAGTGTATCCAGAAAGATAAAGGACTTAGAATAACTAAAATTAATTATGAAAAAGAATGAAATAGAAACAATCATATACCAGATCTTGAGACTTGGCAGGGTAGTTCAGACAGGAGCGTGTGGTATGGGGGGAGGGAGGAGAGAGAGGCTCTATCTTTCTACATACACACGAGTGTACCTGCGTAGCATCTGTGCACGCTCTGTGCCTGAACCAATGTTACTCTCCGGTTTTGACAAAGAACTATGGTTATGAAAGAGGCCACCACTGGGGGAGGCTGGGTAAAGGGTACACAGAAGCCTCCTGAATGTTTTGTTTGTTGCAACTTCCTCTAAATCTATAATTATTTCAAAATAAAATGTTTGAACAAGTCATCCAGGAGATTAGTAAAGTATAAAGCATGGCTCTCCTCTCCACAGAGCCTAATCTCCCAGGTCCTGGTGGGACCCCGGAAATCTACATTTGAAAAGGGCCTCAGATCCTGTTGAATCCAGGACAGTGGTTTGCAGGCTTGGTGGCTGGTCAGACTCAACCGTGGAGCATTCAGAAAATAACAATGCCTGACCCGACCAGGTCTCCCAGACCAGAGTCCTGCTGGGGTGGGACAGTCACCCGTCTAATAAGCTTCCAGAGAATCTTGATGCGATTGACAGTAAGCGGATTGGGGCCCCAAGTTAAAAACCTTGATTTATACCCAACCAAAGTTCACATCTGTTCTCATTTCCCTAAATTCTTAGATGTAAAAGTGATGTACACTATTTAGTAATATATTTACATGGATCACATTACTATCAAAATAGTTTTGCCCATAATCTGGATTTTAAAAACAACAAAATCATACTTGTACATTCCAACGGAAGTTGTCCTCCCAAGTAGTCACCTTGGGAGTCTTTCTGCTTTTTTCTAGTTATATCACTAATGCTAAAAACAATTTTGCAACGATTCCTTTGGAATTGCTTCTGAGCTGGTTTATGAACCTCATGAGAAAACTGGCCCTATTTTATATGTAAATTGTGTAATCTTGTCAATTGATAAAAATGCTCATCTGTAGTTTGAGGAGCTCCTGGAAAGATCTTGAATAGAGGCAAATGTGCATGAAGCGCATCTTGAGCATAGATTCCCCCCTTTTGGGTGCGTGGGATGGGGCCGCAGTGATCATCTGCCCACTGTGCCTTGGGGAGCCCCCTCCCCAGTTCCATGTAGCTCAAGAGCAGCCATCAGCTACGGGCCCTGACCGTCCGGCCATGAGGATGGAGCCTATCTCCTTGGACACCACGACTGGTCCGAGAGGCACACGTGTGACCCAGTCAAGACCAGTCAAGTCCTTCACTGAGAGTCCTCCATGGACACTGGGCTGACAAACTCTGACTTTCTTCTGGAACTACCACGCTGGGAATATGTGGATCTAGGGATGTTGGTGGCCATTTTCCTGCCGTATAGAGGGAGGCTGTCTGCAGAAGGAGCCAAGAGAGACCAGCAGAGGTTTAAAACAGACAGCCTGTCTGTGCAGTGCAAATTCACGTTCAGGGCTCTGCTTTCTGTGGCTCTTCATCTGATCCCTCAAGCTTACGTCAGCTAGTTTGTGCTCAGGTTAGTTTGACTTTGGTTCCTACCCTGTGTAACCAGAGGCCCTAACCTCATGGTGTCCCTTTCTCTTCTCCACCTTATGACTAGCTGATGTCACGGTGCCTCTCAAAGCTTACACCCCACAGTGTGCAACGGCTACCAACAGCAGCCTCCTCGGTAGTGTACGCAGCCTGTTGCTTGTATGGGCTGCCCCAAGGGACCTTGGAGATACTGCCTCCCAGTGTGCATCTGCACCAAGCCGCAGAACAAGGAGTGTGTGATTGAGGCCCTGAGCAGGGCCAAGCTCAAGTTCCCTGCCCACCGGAAGATCCACACCTCGAAGAAGTGGGCTTCACCAAGTTCAGCGCAGATGAATTTAAAGACATGGTGGCTGAAAAGCGCCTCATCCCTGATGGTTGTGGGATGAAATACATCCCGAATCGTAGTCCCCTGGACAAGTGGTGGGCCTTGCACTCCTGAACACTTCCACTGTGCCATCCCTTCTTCATAACAAATTCATTTATAAATCTCATCTCCGCCTCCCCCTCAAAAGCTTACACCCTTATAAGGGCCTGATCTTGGTTTTGTACTTTGGTGTGTGCTATAGTTGACATTCAAGCTTCGTGTTGAGCTATTCAGAGGTGGGACCTTTGAGAGGTTATTAGGTCCGGAGAGTTCTGCCTAATTGCCAGATTGGCCCATTCTCGGGTTCATGGGTTAACTGGTTATGTTGAGGTGGATCTGTTATAAAAAGCTACCTGTTGGTAAAAATAATAAAAAATTAAAAAAAAAAAAAAGCTACCTGGCTGTCTCTTGGAAGCAACCATGAGATGTCCTGCACTGCCCAGCACCCTGAAGGAGCACTCACCAGTAAGAAGCTCTCTTTGGATGCAACCTCTCCACTGCACCTCCAGCCGCCAGAGCCAGGATAAACCTTTCATCTTTATAAATCACTCTGTCTACGGTATTCAGTTATAGCAACAGAAAAGGAACTCAGGCTGTATGAATGCATGGCAATGTCTTACTCCATCCTGAACCAGCAGTGAGCCCACATGGCCATCCAGCACCATCCCCGGAGTGGGGAACCATCCTCGGCATAATCTCCTGAACCCCAGAGGAGCTGCAGCTGAAACATGGGAGTGAAAAACTAGATAATCTGAGCAGTTTGCTGTAGCTTTAAATCTCGTCATTTTTATGCATTCAGGTGGATTAAATTATGGTTTTTGACTCTTGAGTCTGCTCTCTGTAGGGTGCAAAGGACTTAAAACCAATGAAACCAGGCAGTGAAGTACTTGAATGGGTTGCAGGGCTTTCTTGGTGCCTTTGATAGAACAATTGTTAGCATTTATTGAGTGCTTACTATATGTACTACTTGTATTATCTTATTTAATCCTCTTAGAAATGGATGAAGTCATTATTGTGCACACTTTTCAGAAGGGAAACTGAGATTTAGTGTGGAATTAAGGAACTTGACCCCAGCTCAGGCAGACCTGTGGCTGGCCACTGAACACACTACCATCTCTCCTTTCAGGCTGCCCATCCTGTGGGATGGCTCCGTGCAAGGAGGTGTGCAAGAGAAATCAGAGAGGCCGCCAGCCCTGCAGACTGACTTTAAAGGTGAAGATTTAGGGTGGATTCTTGCTTAATGGATCAGAAAACTCCATTCCAATTAAGGAGGTCAGGTCTTGCTCTCCTCTAATCCAAAGCTGTATGTAGACTCCTTTAGGGACAAGAAATTCATAACCAGTTATTCATTTATACTTATTTATGCACATAATAATTTGCTTATTCAACTCCAGAGCACCTGGCTGACAAGAAAATGTAGGCAAATCAGGGAAGTACTGTGCAGACAAAAATAACACTTGTTTGACTTGTTTAATTACTGGTTTTCTTTTTTTTAAAAAGCTGACCAGTCAGTTCAACCAAAATAGCACAGCTGCTTTCTGGGGGCCCAAAGGAGAGACTATTTCTGTTCGCCTGGGGGCTGCCTGGCCCTGTTCCGGAAAGCTTGCCCTGCCAAGGCTGACCGCCGAGCTAGAAAGACAGTGGGCTGGGGTCACCACAGGCACAGACACATAAGTCATACTGCTAAGTAGAAGAGCGTGTTGTAAAATAGTATGTATGGTTCTGTTAGTGGATAACAGCCAATCTTAGTTTTTTTTTTTGTTGTTATTTTATTTTGGGTTTTGAGACAGGGTCTTGCTGTGTAGTCCAGGCTGCTATGTAGCCCAGGCAGGCCTTGAACTGGCAGTGACCCTCGGGCCTCAGCCTCCAGAGCGCTGGGATTACAGGTGTGAGCTGCCATGCCCTCCTGTAGCCAATCTTAATGTTAAGAAATGCATTCAGGAAGTTTTTATTGAGCATATGCTTTGTGCCAGGCATCACGCTGTGTCCTGCTGACAAATTCCTAAAAGTCTGTAAGAAGAGGTATCACACAGATAATAGTGCCTGTGTCTGCAGCCAGAAATTTTAGGAGTGTTTATTTTTCGTGTTAAGATTCTAGTATTTTATAATAAGAGCGTGTGACTTTTGGAAAGGAGAAGGGGGAGGGGGATGTGCCACTGGGGTTGGCCCCCCTGAGGCTGTTGGGGAAGAGTGAGGTTAGCAGTGCCCCGTCCCCCAGCTGCAGGCTCTGGGGTCTCAGGGACTTGGCTCCAGGCCTTGTCTTGTGATGTAACATCTGAATCACCTTGAGAAAAGTCCCAGCCTGCTTCTGCCTGTTTCTTTGATAAAATAGCCTGTCGTGAGGGTCAAAGGAGAGGTTTGTCAGAAGTTGTATGCAAATGCAGACAGTGATCGGCTTCCCCTAAAAAGCGAAGGGCCCTGTAGCAGTGGACCTGCACCAGGGGGAGATGGGGAGGCTCTTTCTGGGGACCTGCCCCCCCCCAAGTAGCAGAAGGAATATGAATGCGTGCACTAGTGATGGGGGCTTTGCACCCCTCTGCCCACTGCTGAACACAGAGCGACTGCAAAGTCCGCGCCAAGCTCGGTGACTGTTTATTTCCCAGGAGGTGGGGGATGCTCCAGGGTAACTGGTGTCCTGGCCTGAGTCCCACCTGCGGCTGCAAGGTAGACATGAAGGAGCCAGGAGGCTGTGTGGGGCGAGGTGGTTTATGCTACCGGTGATCACAATTGTGTGTTTGAGACTCAGACTTCCAAAAAGTTTGGAGAAGGTGAAGGAGCGGCCTGGTGCTGGGAGTTCGTGGGCTCACAGGGCTCCTCCTGGGCTGGGCGTCTTCCATAGTGTCATGGAGAAGAAGTCAAGGCCCCAGGAGTCGTGGTGCTCTGCCCTTGCCTGCTCCTGGTGGCACGGTGTCCTTTTTGGCTTGCTATCTGGTCTGTCAGCAGGGCCGGAGGTGGAGTTGGCTGAGTAGCAAGGCAGACTCAAGCTACCAGGCACAGGGCTTGGAGTCCGGGGTTGTTTTCTCCTCCTGTCTGTCCCTCTGGACAGGGTGTCCATTAGCTGCCCATTGAAGTCTCAGGGCGCTCACACCTGGGGACTCTGCACAGACTGAAGGACTGGGGGACACTGCAGTCTATGCAGCGCTGTCTCCTGCCTCTTCACGCGGGCGGAATCCTGTGCCCCACTTCCCAGCCACCTTTGCGCCCACCACTCAGAGATCTATGCTGTTATTCTGCTTTGTATTTCTGGCCTGTTCTTTTCTACCTGGGGGTCCCCAATTCATTTTCTCCACCTCAGACTTAGACACCTGCAAATGTGATGAAAATCCTTCATGGCTTGCAAAGATCCGGCCCTTCAGGGGCTTAGCACGTAGCACACAGCATCCTTCACAATGCCACCCTGCCTTGCTCCATGGCCTCGCCCCTCGCTCTTTCCCAACACCCCACGAGCCAGTGCAAAGGACCAGCCTGCACATCCCAAGCCCCCCTCAAGCTCTCATTTCCATCCCTTGCACATGCTGTTCCCCGCTTCTTGCCTGGTTGACTCCTTGTGGTCCCCCGTAACTAATTTTTTTTTTTTTTTTACTGTCTTTCCAAGTGATTTCAAGTACTTTAAACAGGAAGACCTTGCCTTATTTATCTTCAATGACTAGACTATGTCACACCGGCACCAGGGGCTCCCTGGTGTTGATGGAGGGTGCTGCCTCTCTCGTGTGGACACCTGCAGTTGCTCCTAACCCACTTCTCTGTCCCCAAACCAACCGCTCATCAAGGCCAGATCTGCTGACCATGGACTCCACTCTGTGAATGTCTACAGCTGTCCGCTATTTCAAGTGACAACCCCCAGTCTCTGACCATACCCGGGGACCTTTCTTGGACGAAAGTTTCCCGACTTTCTCTGTTCACAGCACCCTAAGGGACTCGATAAACTTTATGCCATCCCATAGGCCGAAGAAGTACTCAGTGGCCTCATTTTTAAATAGTTCCACACAAATAACGAGTATTCAGGGTCTAGCAATTTAGTGGACATTTGAAAAACCGATGCACTTAAATTTGAAGCAATTCTCAGAATGACGAATGTCATATATTTTTTCATGACTGTTAATGATGTGGGTTCACTGTGCTCCCCTGGGGTGGCTTGACACACAGTTTGGGAAACAGCATTCCGTTCTTGCTATTAAAGTTAGCTATGGGGCTTTAGATTTTCTGTTTCTCCATGCCCTGTTCCTTTGCACAGAGCTTCCCTCCGAAGCGCCAGTCTCCCTCTCTTTCACGTGGAAACCCTTCTGGGCTGTCAGGCCCCCTGTCCCCTCTTCCGTAAAGCTGTCTTGGACCCTTCACTCCTGGTGGTTTCCAAGGAACTGGGCACGTTTCGCTCTCGATCTGCGTCACATTGTTTATTTATCAACAGGGTCCTCACCGCTCTTAGTTTTTGAGGATGGAACACTGAGGTCCCCATTCTTGCCCCGGGGGACTTGAAGCCAGACTTGAGACCTCACAACTTTTTCCTCTTTACTCACACTGATCCAACATTCCCAAACCCCCCTGTCCCTGGCTACTCTCTGAGTCTCAGGGCCACTCTGTGTGCTGTACTCCCGACCCCCTGGAGGGACATCACCCGTCACCTGGGTGCCTACCACTGTGGCCTGCACACAGGACGAGTCACAGGTCCAGCAGGGCAAAGAGTCGCTCATTAGTGGCTGAATACATGGGACCTTCACATCTCTGGCTCCAGCCTGATGGTTCTGCCAAGGATCTCATCTGAATCAGCTTTCGTGGTGTGGTGACACAGAGATTATCTGTCACCCAGGCCTCCCTTCAGGGAGGGACCTGCTGCCTGCAAAGACAGCTGTCAGCTCCTTCAGTATTGCTTTTGGCTGCAGGGAGCCCCATTGGAGCCCCGTTACCTGAGAGGACCCTCCTTCCTGGGAAAGGCATCCATCGACTAAGCTAGGCAGGGGGTGGGGGTAGTCATTTCATCCTGTGGGGGTGGGGGAGGTGGCTGTCAGCCTCTTGAAACCAGCCTGCAAAACATGGCTCTAATGAGCCAAAGCTTATTAGCAGAAAAGGGTTTTGATAAATATCTCATTATGGCTTAGATTGAAAATGTCCCTGCTCAAGTCTTGTGTGTTTGGAAGGAGACTGAATCGTGGATGCTGTACTCATTGGTGGATTCAACGATCAGTGAGTTCACAGCTGAATGAGGAGGTGGGGCTGGTCAGAGGTGGTCTCTGGGGGGTAGCCTGGAAGGCTGTATTCTTGTCCCCGGCTCCTCCTCCTCTCTCTCTACATCCTGGTTGCCAGCAGGTGAGCAGCTTTCTTCTACCAGGCCCTTCTTCTGTGCTGATTCTGCCTTGGAGCCAGCTAACCATGGACTGAATCTTCTGAAACGTGAACCAAAGATAACCTCTTCTCCTTTAAATTGTGGGTGTCAGGAACTTCCTCCCAGCAGCCGGACATGACTTATGTACATCCTCAGCCTGGTGACCAAGACTTTCCGACACGTGGTGGCAATGGGCCAACCCATCTCTCTCTCCAGCTGTCAGCCTCCCGTCCCCTGCCATTTGCTCCTGCAGGCCTGTAACTGTTCTTACCACGTGGGATGCCCTTCCCTCTCTCGTCTTCTCTCACTTGTCCCCTTATTCACCCTTCAAGAGTGTTTTAGTTACTTGTCTCTCATTGTTGGGACAGAATACCCGACATCCAAAGTTAGGGGAAGAAAGGTTTATTAGCTCACAGTTTGTAGAGGTTTCAGTCTATGTCCGCTGGGTCCAAGGCAGGGCGACATGGCTGACCAGCAGCAAAGTAAAGTAAGGAATGCAAGGAATGTAGGCAAGGAAATGCAAGCAAGCAGCTAATTAGCTTCTTCCTGTATTTTGTATTTTATCTAAACTACCTGTCCTGAGGGCGGGTAGCACTCCCACCCTTAATCCTAATACTCTTAATTTTAGTTTCACATCCTTGATCCCAGCAGAGCCATGCCAAACCGATCAATGGATTAATTTAGTAATCACACACTCTAGATCCAGCTATGTGTTACCACATGAGGCTTTGGGGGGACATCTAGACACAAACCATAACAAAGAGCAAGCCCAAGTGCCTCCTCCTTCTCCTCCTGAATCTGTCTCTGCCTTCATGGACCATGATCCGACCCAGTTCATGGCTCCAGACCACCTCTTCTGCTCAGGAAGTAGCTGGTCACATCCTACCTGGCTTTCTTGTGTAACATGGCCCATGTCTGTGTTTTCTAAATTAGAGGTCAAATTTCTTTGGGAAAAGGAACATGAGCGGTACTTGTGGAGGGGAGGGGTGGTCTCTGCCACTGCCGTCAGCTCGGTGCTGTATATGGACCGAAGACTGCCGTAGCTGTTGTGTGGACCATGTCCAGAGCCAGGCAGGAAGGGATGCGCCTTGACATGGGGCAAATGTCCCCTCTGTCTTTGTGACATTGGAAGACCTGGGGACAGACTGGGAGCGTGGGGAAGGTCATAATGACAGGAGGAAGGAGACCCTCCTAGGATGAGCAGAGAACTGGTGGTAGAAAGAGCATCGTGTTTGGAGTCACGGCTTGGTGGTGCTGGGCCAAACCCTTGGTGTCTGCCACTGCTTTAGTCCTGGTAGATTTCCCACGTGTCAGGTGAAAAAGCAGCTTTCACCGCCACCACTTAATAGGGCCCTTCATGTCGACTGCTGGGACTGTGCATGGTTAGTCCCTAGGCTGGCTTGTGAGTGGTGACTAGAGGGTTCGGGAGAACTTGGGACTCCTATCGCATGAGCCGTCCTGGGAGGGACCAGAGAGCCATGGCTCCACCAGTGGGTCCCCAGGAAAGAGAAGGTCGTGCTGATTCCCTGCCCTGCCCTCAGACCATCTTCCACACACTTGCCTAGCTACTGCAACCATGGTCACAGAAAACACACACAGTGCTCCCTCGGTCAAGGAGAGGGGCTGCCACCATGGCCTGGTGTTAGATGGTGGCCAGATGTCCCCAGGACACCGCCCAGAAAAGACTCCGGGCCTGGCAGCCTAGGAGACGCAGGTCCAAGGATCCTGTGTGTCTCCAGCCTCCTCAGCCTGGGAGTCTACTCTTTGTGTTTTCTGGAAGGAGACAGAAAGATGCACCCCCCACCCCGGCCCTCAGAGTCCTCATCTGGAAGATGGAGTGGGCCTTCTCCTCCTGGTGAGTTATGGCTGTATTAACCTACAGGAAAGTTTTCTTCACAACAGAGCTCTGGCTGCTGGAGAGATTGGGCAGCAAGGGGCAAAAACACCCGAAACAAACCTATAGCGATAAACCTCCCTCCTCTATTGAATACACCCGCCCATTTAATTTATTCAGTTAATAAAACTTATTCCCCAGAGGGGGACAGGCAGAGGTAAGCTGCAAACCAATCTGCCTGTGTGAGCAGGGTATATATGTATATCTCATAACAATAAAAAAAAGAGTAATTAAGAGATGTATTGAAGTGTGTAGAAATCCTGAAGGACACTGAAGATTCCTATTCAAGTTACTGTCCTTGGCGCAAATTTAATTCAATCGGGAATAGATAAATAAAAATAAAGAAAAAACAAATTCAGAACAGATGTTAGGCAAGCAATTTTTTTCACAGTAAGAATCATAAACATGAAGAACAGCCTATAAGGCGAAGTTGTTGATGCAAACAGCATCAAGCTACTAAATAAATAGTTGGATGGCACTGTAGGGACAAAGAGACATTAAAGTAGTCATTTAGCTGTCCCTGAGTATTTTCGCCCACACGTTATGACCAGGCTTGTGTATGCTAGGGTTTGGGAGGGAAGGGTATGCGCGTGTACATGCCTGTGTGTGTGCATGTGCGTGTGCCTTTGTGTGTGTGCGCGTGCGTGCACCCCCAACTGCACGAGTTACATGCAAGACATACGTTTGTGTGAGAATAAATGACATTTTGTCACCTCTCCCGGATGATGCATAGATGCAGAAGATGAATAGAGGGGCTTGCGAAAGCCAAGACCAGCAGCCAAGGCGGAACCTCAGGGCCACAGGAAGAACGTGCTGTCCTGAGCTAGGTGTCAGAAAGCCCAGATGTGTGACACTGCAAAAAGGAATATTTAACAGCCAAAGAATTTCAGGCACAGCTGGGGAGAAACAAGAGGCAGGAGGAAATTCAAGCACAGATCACAGAGATGCAGAGATGGCAGGCAGCTTCAAGATGATCATTCCAGGCCCTGCCCCCATCTCGCAACTAGGAAAATTAGCTGCAAAGAGGGGAGATGCCAGGATGGCATGTGCCATCTCCCCAGAGCCACTGGTCACCCGGGAGCAGCCTGGGAGGGGCGCCAGGGCAGGGGTCCCCTGGAGACTTGGAGAAGCGTCTGCCCGAGACGGCTGTGTGGGGGCCCCTGCAGTCAGCAGTCACCTCAGGCTGCCAGGCGGCTGCAGCCGGGCTCTGAGACCCAGGCCAGAGGCGCCAAGGGTCACAGCTGGAATCCCCGCACCTGGGACACACTGTGCCCCTCTGGGCCTTGCATTGGCTGCGAGGGGACAGGAGCTCTCATGTATTTTCAAGGGGAGGAAAATGGTCCAGTGCCTCGTTCTAGTTCCATGACTGGGCAAAGCCAAGCTAAGCCCAGAAGGCTTCTGGGACCCCCGAGAGTTAGGCTACGAGCAATGGCAGCCCGAGAAGAACCAGGTCGGTAATGTGGGGGAATGGGACCCAGCTGGTGTCCGGGGAGTGTACCCTTCAGCTCGTCTGCTTCCCCGTGGAGCCCAAGATGGCCTTTCTTGGTCAGAAGAGGTGGGTCACCAGGGGCCTGGAAGGGTCTAACTCCCCACCTGGGTCTTCCGTGACTCCCTGGTTTCTGGCTGCCATGATGCGAGCAGCTTGTCCTCTGCCAGGCCCCTCCGTCAGGCTGTTTTTTCTCTGGAGCGGGTGGACCATGGACCGAAACCTCTAAAAACTGTGAGCCAAAATAAACCTCTCCTCCTTGAAGCTGCAGGTATTGTATCTCAGCAGCGAGAAAAGTGACTAAGACAGTGATGGATCTTGAAAGCACAGAACTAGATGAAAAACTCAGGCATAACCTGAGATCTGGGATATGAGCTGAAGGTAACTCACACGACGATACACAGTTTGCAAGAACATGTACAAGATGTCCACGGCCACGGAGTTGTTGACTGTTGGGGATGGGAAGGAAGTGGGGTTCGGGGGAGTGAATAAACAAGCCAAGCCTGCAGCAGTACTTCCCAGCCTCCTGCAAAACAGAAACACCCCCCAGTCAACTCAAAATGGAGGTAACTAGTAATTCATTACTGGTTAGACTGTTGATAATTCACAACGGAGAAGTAACCAGGCTCCTCAGTGATTGTCTCCTTATGTGGAATTCTTTAGGAGTGAGTCTTAGAGCTGTGTTTTCTCTCAAAGCTTTTTCCATATTCTAGTCCCAAGAGGTATTCAGGAAAACAAAAACAGTCCTGTGGTCAAATAAACACTACCTCTCAATTTCTCACTTGGAGATTTTCCAAGCACATTATCACATGAAAGGTGCTGAGACTTCTCACAGTGAAGAGACCTGTGTTCTTTGACAAACTCCATGTGACTAAGGGGACTCTCCCCTTTTACTTTTCCTGTAACTATTATTATTGGTGGTGGAAATGGTCCAAAGGACACACTGTGGGAAATGCCACATTAGACCGTTGGAGGGTGAGAGGCAGAAGACTCCAGATTGCAAGCACACCCCAACACTCAGTGCCCCTCCCCTTCCCCATGCTGCTGTGTGGCCCTTGGGCGCTTGGTCCCTGAGGCGCAGTGGACCCCGTGTCTCCTAGGCAGCTCTGCCATGGTCTAGATGTTTGTGTCCAGGCCAATCCATGTTAACCGCTAAGCCCCAAGGTGGGCCTTTTGAAGGTGATTAGGTCTGGAGAGCAGAACCCTCTTGAATGGAATTAGTGCCTTGTCAAAGAGTCCCAAGGGGGCCCCTTTGCCAGCTCAGTTCCGCCGAATGAGGACACAGCAAGAAGGTGTCACTGATGAAACCGGAAAGCCAGCTCTCGTCAGACATGAATCTGTTGGTGTCCTGATGTTAGACCTCTTAGTCTCCAGAAACATGAGAAATAAATTTCTGCTGTTTATAAGTTACCTCGTTCAATGGATGAAGACAAGCTCCAACTGATTATGGTGAAGATGAAACTGCATTTCCCTTCTTTGTGTTCTGGTGGAGTCGCCATCTTGCCTTGAGAACTCAAGGAGAAATTGCTTCAGAGAGGGCGAGAGTGATGGGACAGGCGTGTCCAAGGAGAGGGGCCATCTTCTGAGGGGCATTCGTGGCACTGTGTCTGTCACTCTAGTAATTTGTTTTTTGAATGGAAAGATTCGCTGTGTATTTTGATCACACTTCATACACGCCTGGGCACTCTTCCCCACGGCCCGCCATGGCTCCTTTACACAGATGGGTGTGGACCCAGTTAGCGTCTCTCACAGCGCACATGCTCGGTGCAGGGACTGGGGGCTACACAAGGGGACCCTAGTGTGTGGTCACAATGCTGAACGTGTGCCAGCAAATAGCTGCAAGACTGTGTGAAAGAAACCCAAACTAATGAGGAAGCTACTCATGGCAAGGACGTGATCTTGACAAATGACCCTCATCGTGAAGCCCCAAGATCGAAAGGCTGGTTCCAGGGAGAGGCGGAGAACGCCAAGTCCATGGCCAAGAACCAGAAGTCGGCCCCACTCTTGGACAGAGAGGAGGAAATGTATGTGAGACGCAAAGGCCACAGCGAGCTGGTGGGAAAGAGGAGACTCGGAGGGGTGAAGGTGGGACGGAAGAGCAGACACATAAATTGTAAAGAGTTTGGCAGAGAGGAGTGAGATAAGAGAGGGAGCTCCGGGTGGAGACTGCTGGGAATTTATTAAAACAAACTGGATTTATGGTGTGGGACAAGCGTTTGTTGACAATGGGGCTGTTTTGGTAAAAAAAAAATGTGCTCATTGGCTTGCAGCCAACAGGAAGTTGGGGGCAAGAGCACCAGGGTCGTATACTGCAGGCAGAAAAGTGTGGTTCATGTCGGGCAGCTGGGTTCCAGAGTGCGAGGATGGGGATGCACTTCATCTGCTGGTCACTCTCAAGGTCTGAAGACACTAACAGCAACATAATCATGCTGAAAAGGGAACCACAATGCTTTGGTGTAAAATGTCTTCTAAATATAAAATGATGGAGTCACTATGGAAAACAGCATGGTAGTTCTTCAAAAAAAAAATAGAATTACTATCTGACGGAGCAAGGTCTTAAAGATCTATTTGCATATCCACAATCACAGCTGCACGATTCACAACAGACAAAAGCTAGAAACAACCCACGTGTCCACCAAGAGACGAATGGATAAGCAAAACATAAAGGGGACATCCCGAGGAATACTATTCAGCCCTAAAAAGGAGGGAAATTCTGACACATGCTCCAAGACAGATCAACCTTAAAGGTATCACACTACGTGAAATAAGGCAAATACAGTCTGATTCCCCTTCTGTGAGGTCTGTAGAACAGTCAAGGACAGGGGAAGTAGAGTGGCAGCTGTGAAGGGCTGGGGGCAGAGGGGGAACCGAGAGTAACTTTGTTATGGGGACACAGTTTGTGTTCTGCAAGATGAAAACACTTCTGGAGAAACATGGTGCTGATGGTTGCACAGCAGTGTGAATGGACTAAATGCCCCGGACTGCATGCTGAAAATGACACATTTTATGTATATTTTACCTCGGTAAAGAAATGTCTCTCGGCCAAATATCCTTCGTGTCATCCTCGATCCCTGGATCTGGCGACAAGCTGGGGCCATCAGTCCCACAGCCATGGACTGTAACATCCCTCCTGCTGGCCAGCTGTGGACCCCTGAAGGTCCAGTCCACCGAGTCAAATGAAACCTTTATCCTGTGGTTGTCACTGTGGTTTTCTGGGCCCCCTTGCCCTGGTACTCATTAGCAGGTGGGGACTTGGGGGAGTGCACTCCCGTGGCAGGCGAAGCATCCCGGTGGGCTCTCAGCTGAGGACAAACAGTAGAGGCTTCTCGCTCCCGGATGGCCTGAGGATCCCAACCTCTAGCGGAGGCGTCTAAGACTTAAGAGCTGAGACTCTTTCGCTAAGGTCTTTTGGAAGAATCCAGTGGCCATGTTCGTCAACAAGGACCAACTGGTCTGGCGGAGAGAGAGGACTCGACGAGCTACAGACTCACTTCACAGGAAAGCGGAAGATCCATTCAGCAGCTCTCTTCGCTGGCTGATATGTGCAAAGTGTGACATTAGCAAAGCAGAAGTTGGAGGGGACAGCCCAGGGAGCTGGATGTGCTTTGGGGGACAGTCCTGCGATGGGGGGCAGCAGTGTCAGCTCAGTACCCAGAAGCCCACTTCTGCAGCCCAAGTAGCCCCCAGAGGTGCTGAAGGGTGCGGTAGCATAAAAGACCACAATCACCACGTTCCCCTTTACGTGACAGCAGCCCACTCACCAGCCATAAGATCAGGGCAAAGATTGCTAGGTTCCTTTTTACACGGGGGCAAAAATAAAATCACCTACTACTAGCACCTCCTTCCTGGTTAATGTGGGGACCCCAGAGAGGGTGTCAGACAATCAAACCTTTATACGTACACTAATACGCAGAGAGCCATACCCAGTTGGGGGGAGTCTGTGGCCTGCAAAATCTGGCATTTTGAGGGTGATGCAGGGGAGACATTGTTAGGAACATGGTCTTGATATGCGAAGGATAATCAAGGAACTTATTTTAGTTGCTAAGTTTCTATTATCTGCCCCAGGCATGCAGGCTTCATAAAACTTGGTGGTGCCTTGCTAGGGAATTACTTTGTGTGCAGAGCTGTAGAAATGTTACACATAAGACTGATCAGGAATAATTGGAATGCAGAGTAAACAACCCAACCTCTAAAAGATTGAAGAGTCCTAAGGAAAGAAAGAGACTACGTTCCATTTTAAAAATGAACTTCGATTTTTCAGAATTTAGTAGAATTTCAAATGTGTGTGTGTGTGGTGGCATATGACTTTGTTTTTTTTTTTTTTTTTTGTGGTGCCGGGGATCAAACTCAGGCCCTTGTGCTTGCAAGGCAAGCACTCTAATCACTGAGCTAAATCCCCAGCCCCGGCATATGACTTTGTTATTCAAATGTTTATACTTAATATCTGCAGTTGATTTGGTTTTAGATGCTGCGATTCCACAGTTTACATTTTACCCTGTCTCAGTTACTTCCCTCATTGCTGGGACACGGTACACCCACAACTTAAGGGAGGCGAGGTTTACTTTGGCTCACAGTTTGTAAAGGTTTCAGTCCGTAGTCAGCTGGCTCCAAGGCAGAACAGTATGGCAGAGGAGCCTGGTAGAGCAGGGTTGCTCATAGCATGGTGAGCAGGAAGTAGAAAGAGTCAAGGGAGGATGCGGGGAGGGAGAAATACTCTCCCGGGCCACGCCCCACAGTGACCCGTATGTTCTGACTAGGCCCCGCCTCCCAACAGCAAGCCAGCTTGTAGCGCCCCCATAACCCAATCACCTTCCACAAGCCCCACTTTTGAGTGCATGACAATTTAGGGGACATCTGGATATAAATCATAATGGGCTACGTGAACAAAAAGATTTAGAACTGGTTTTTCAATCAAGGGTTTCAGAGAATGTGAAATTTGTCTCCGTTTACAAGACAGTGATCAAAAAGAAACTTCAAGCTATACGTGACTGCGTGTTTTTTGAATTTAGCAATGAGTTGCTTAAACATTATGAAATCAAAGATGGCATGTCATTCTTCCGTTTGGATAGGGATGCTGTTTGAATTCTCAATTAATTTGAGCTAAGAGCGAGAAGAATTGAGTAAACGTGTAATTTTTGAGACTGTGTGGGCAAGAGTTCTTGACAGAAGATGTGTACACAAATCCATGTGTTATCGGGACTGACTTCCAGAAGAGAGAACCCTTGATAGATGCTAAAATGATTCACGACCATGTTACATAACTCTATTATGCATTTTGGGTAGAACAACTTGGATTTGTTGCAGGTACAGTTCAATTAAATACGGAATTTTTTTTATTCAAACGTGTTAGCTAGAGATACAGCTTTTATGCAATTTTAATTTGAGACATTCTATTGTTTGGGAACACATCTGTGCAGGCTGTCGTTGGGGGATAAAGAAGTAATTGATGCCGTATTTGATTGTCACTGGTAGAGAATGAGCTCCCTCCCACCTTGAACCGAATATACTGTCGTTCTCAGAGATGGGTTTTAAATATGAATATCAAGGAGCGCCAAAGCAAATATCTGTGGCCAACTCCCCAACCTCTGTGCCTTCCACTCTTCCCCCCAGAGTTCTGTCCCCACCTACAGTCTGGGCCCTGGACCAGGAGCTGGAACAAGCCACAGCCCTGCATCCCAAGGCCAGCTTACTCAGCCCGGACCCGTTCCAGCTAGAGTGGGACTCTCCACCCACCGAGGGATGCTGGTGTCTGAGTCCTGAGCTTACACTGTGCCCTGGGTCTCAGAACTGAATGTTTATGCCCAATTTGTCCCCAGGCCCCTGAGGCCCTGCTTGTCTTCCCATCAGACTCCCTTCTCAGCTCTCAAAGGCTTCCCAGGCTGCTGAGCCAACCCGCTGATTGGGCCCTAACGTCCAAGACAGGCCCCGCAATTGCTGCTTTACTGGACGCCTGACTATTATCAGTAAGGGCGGCTTTCTACTGAACTGTCCACACTGGCTAATGCTTGCCAGCCTCTTACCCTTTAAACATTGCGCTTTACCCAGTACGTGAAGTCAGTTCTGTCCGCAGCCCAGCCCGTTTTCCACACCTAGCTAGCCCCATGAATGGGGCAGTTTTCTAGGCCCTTCCGCAGAGAGTAAGTATTCAGCTGGCCATTGCTCTCTGTGATAGGACATTACCATGAATTCCTTAGATACAAGGGGTGGTTGAAAAATACACTGTGTGGATAAATTTTAAAAATGTATTACAGTAAAAGACACATTGCCATTAATCCTTCTCAGAATGCTCACCCGGCTTTGAACACACATCCCATTATTCTTGCCACTTTCTGAAGCAGTTCTGGAAGTACAGCGAATGTTCCTCCCCGGTGCCATCCAGCAGAAAAGCAGCTCATAAAAACATCACAGTGTGACCTCATCCACTTTATTCACTGGATCTGGCACCGTGTGACTCCTGGCTGTTCCCCAAAGTCAAAAATCACTATGAAGAGTAAGTATTTTGAACAGATTCAGGACATTGAGGCAGCCTCAACTGTGTAACTAAAGACACTCAGGGAAGAGGGCTTCCAGAACTGCTGCAGAAAGTGGCGAGAATGATGGGAGAAGTGTGTCCCTGGGTCCCCTGAGGCTGGGATTTTACTGACCTGACGGGGGCTTTCTCAGAGTCCTGGCTCGCTGGGCAGACGCGGGGACCTTGGACGCCTCGTGTGCAGACTGGGAGGGTTGAGTCATTGGCTTGAACTCATCCAGTTGATGACTTCAGATATCATCCTACTCTTTGCTTTTCAAAGTCCTAGTCTGGACCAACTAGAAGTTATGAAATCAGTGTAGTGAATTGATTGCACTTTTGAAATCAGCTTGTACTTGTTTTATTTTTCATGCATAGAATAGGTAAAAGAATAGAGTGGGTCAAAGCACTTCTTATATAGTAAAGAGGATCTGGTTTTATGAAACTTTTCAGTCTGTGTGTGTGTGTGTGTGTGTGTATTGGATCACAGTGTGGCAGATCTCTTATTTGCAAAGATGCACAATTAAGCAAAGTGTCAAATGCACTGGTCTGGTCCAAATTCCTCATTTACATCTAAAAAAGCTGAGCCTTCCAGGGGAAAATGATTGCACTAAATACATTACACTAACAAATGTTGGATAGAAAGAGAGCGAGACCTGGAATTTTAACCCCAGTTTTTTCTTATCATGCTCCGTTGTATGTTTCTACCCAGAGAAGAGGGAATTGATGTAGACTCTTGGTCATTGTGAGTGTCAGTCACAAAGACCTGGGCAATGGTGATCAGTAAAATATGCAGCGACCATCACTTCTCTGTCGTTATAGAAACAGGATGGGGGAAATGAGGGATGCGATAAGTGGAGTGAAAGCAGAGTCAGCAGCCAGGGACATACGTAAACTTTGGACATGTCTTTGGATCAAGAAAAGGAACACAGCAATCTTAACTCCGAGGAAGGATGGGAGCTTTGTAGCTGTTCACCGCTACGTGTAACAGGGGTGCTGACTGGTGGGTAAGGGGAAGAGCCCACTAGAGGCCCACGAAATCAAGAAAGCGTGACTCTAAAAGAATTCCTTTCTGTTTGCCATCCAAGGTGTTTATTAATCTGAGGACAATTGTCCCTCTGATAATTCTACCTATTGAGCAATGCTTTGGGGACGGCGACAATTACCCTGCTGACAAATTTCTCTGTATTCCAGAGGCCTCCTGCAACATCAGCCTATCATCTCAGGGCACTTAGCTTTATGAAATAATGCTCCCTCCTTAAAACACAATAGCAATTTAATAAACTCCCCTCACTTAAAAGATGTGAGCTTACAGTCTTAGAGTTAGTGGTTACTCTGTTTTGATAAGTGAGAATATTGGTATCAAACTCATCGAAGGAGTCCCAGTAATGACAACATGCAGATTTTCAGATCTCATGTTAATCTGGTTCCAGCCTCATGGGACTTGAAACTGGTGATTCTCAGCTTTTCTTTCAACACTCTCATGAAAACCGGGGTACTGTTAGCTAAACTCTGCCTATAGTTTAGCCTCAGGGCCAGAAATGTTAGGATACCTTAGGGTTTCTGTGCTTATTCTCCTATCTCAAAGACACTGGATTCTCTCAATGACCATCAGACATTTTTCATTTTCATCATTTCCTCTGAAAACTGAGCCACCCTTTTAGGTCCAACACGTAGTGAATGAGCTTCCTCCTGAGGTTTGCATTCTGGGTCAACAATAAAAATCTCAAGTTTCAGCTTAGAGTTTCCCGAGCTCAGAGACCTAAATTTCCTAATTTCCATCCTTCAACGTCTGTGATTCTACAGAGCTCAGTCCTCCTTGGAAACAAGAATAGTGTCCAGGTACCAGGTGCCCAGTTTGAGTCTGAATACTTGTATTTCCAAGAACAAATTGGCCATAGTTTCTACTCCACCCTAAACCTGGGCACATTTGCCAGTCTGATGTATTCCTTCATTTTGTGTCTTCAAAGTCAAAGAGCCACCACATGGTACAGGAAAAGTCTCCAGGCTGCCTCCTTCAGAGCCCTCCGATTCCCAGAGCTCTTGGTCTGTGGCAGTAGCTTGAAATTTCCTCAAGCTGATGACAGACCCATCTAAATATACTAAGTAAATAATCTCTCTGCTGTTCCTCAACCTCACTGAAATAGTCTATAAACACGACGGTTAAAAGCACTTACATAAAAAATTCTCACTCCTCAGTTGCTTCTGGAGGGCGAGCTTCCCTAATGGATGGTGCCACAGAATCTGAGCTCAAAAAAGTGTTGAAACAACCTTATCATTTTCATTGCTGATGCCACATGCCTTTCCGTATGTATTCCAAAGTTCTCAGCTTTCTCCCTGCCTGGTGAGAAAGAGTCATTGGCTTATCATGTAGCTAATTAAATAAGAAAACAGTGCTAAACACTGCCAAGTCGGACACACTTGAGTCACTTCACTTTCCTGCAGCGTGGACTTCAAAGCTAAGTGTCAGGTCCTTTGAACCAAAGGCTTGCTGACTCACTACATACAGGAAACTGCCCAAATAATCCAAATCAGAATACTTGGTGAGGCGTGTGGTTATACTTTGCAGTGGGACAGAGGAGTCAGTGGTGCATGTAGGCATCAATAAATGGTCAAGGTGTCATTTCAGATCAATGGGAGAAGGCTGAATTTTCAGATGGAATGCCACTGTCTGGTAAATAAGGGTGGGCCCAGTGTGAGTCAGCCTTCTGATGCTATCCCAAAATACCTGACACAACTAACTTGCAAAGAGGAAAGGTTTATTTTGGCTTGTGGTTTTAAAGGTGTTAGTCCAGGACTGGGCAGCCCCATTGCTTTTCAGCCTCTTGTAGGGGCACCAGTGGAACATCAGGGAGGGACTCTATGCCACTGCTTCCCGCCCTTGGGCCCACTTCCTGAAATTCCACAGCACCACCCTTCGGATGAGCCTGTACTGCGTGGGCCGTCCTTCACCTCAGACAGCGGTGCTGCTTTTTTACAGTGCTGGGGATTGAACCTTGGCCTTGTGCATGCTCATTCCAAGCACCCCACATTCTTAGCATGACATTGTAAAAACACTAGAAAAATGGCTGCTTTTTTGGTACTATCCTTGATGAAGAAAGCCTTTCTGAATAAAATGCAAAATACAAATGCCACTAAAATTAAGTTCACTGGCAAAAGAAACAATAGTTCCTGGTTTAAAAAGTATACAATAATAGAATAGACAAATAAATAACAAGGAGAAAATATTTGCAACATATATTAAATATAAAGGACTTGCTTTCTTTAGTATATAAAGAGCATCTACAAGTAAATTAGAGCTGAGCATGGTTGCATATACCTATAATCCCAGCACTCTGGGAGGCTGAGGCAGAAGGATCGCAAGTTTAAACCCAACTTTGGCAATTTAGAGACTTAGTGAGACCCTGTCTCAAAATAAAAAATAAAGGCCTGAGGGTGTAGCTCAGTGTGAAGGCCCTGAGTACAATCCCCAGTACAGTAAAACAAACAATAAATAAACAAATGCAAATAAATTGGGAAAAGATCAATAGCCCAATAGAAAAGTGGAAAAGGACTTCTCAGAAAACAAAATACAATGGATTTTAAATGTGAAAAAAATGCTCAGACTTGTTCATAATAAGAAAAATGCACACTAAAACTACAGCCATAGAACATCAAATGCTAAAGATTTGATGTCGTGGCCACTTATTTTAGTAGTAAACTTGCACAATATCAGGTGCTCTTGTATGCGCACTTAGGAGAATAGAATCTGACACAATCCCTAAAGGGAGCAATTTAGTAAAAGTTATCAAGGTAAAAAACATAGATAATCTTTGGCCTGATAATTCCAATTGTAGGAATTTACCCTGAAGACATACATATGCAGGAGCGCGTGGTGTGCATAACAGATTACTTGCTGCAGTGTTGTTTGTAAAGGCAAAAATGTTCAGCTGAAAACTTATTAAAAATGAGGATATAGCCATGCAGTCAAATCTCAAAACGTAGGACGGCATTTCACAAGAATGAACGTATTAAGGTAGAACTATCCCGAAATACCATTAGCAAACAGAGCGCGATGAAGAGCAGTCGTGTGTCATATATTCTCCATCTGAGTGTGAAGAGACTGGTGACAAGTGTGCACTCGGAAGAAGTGGCCAAGCATTCAGGGTGGGGACAGATATGCTTGTTTCCTGTATACTCATTTGCGCTTTATGAATTATGTGTGATGCTCACGTCTACCTACTTACAACTTAACGTTCTTTGGGGGATGGACAGGGTTAGCGACAAGGCTGGCAGCTCAGTGGAAACAAGGGTGCAGGCGCCACTTAGCAAAATGGAACTGTGTCGAGTTCAACAAGAGAGAGCTAAGTCTACAGTAAACATCAAAACTCAAGTGACGCAGAGGCAAGAAGAAACAGGGATCAGGCTAAACAAAAACTTCACTGCAGAACAAGGACTTAAAAGACCGATTGGTTAAAGGAAAAGGGCCTTTCAGTTGCTGCTAATGAATGGAACTCAGGGCTCTGTGCGTGTATTTACAAGTCATTAATAACAACAGCATAAGAAAGGCTTGTTATCTGCTGGGTACAAAGTCGACTGCAAATTGGTGAGGGCATAATCTCTATCCTACTTCTGTTTAGTCACCAGCATATGATGATTATGTTGATAGTATTCTTGTAGGGTTTGACTACAAGAAAATCCAACTTGAGGTTTATCCTCAGACTAAAAGAGGTCCCAGGGAATTGTTAATTGACTGACACCAGGTGATCATTATCCAGAACAGCGGAGCCTTGCTTCCTTCATCTCAGGTGGCCAGCGGGATTGCTGTGCAGTTCAGACGCGTCCTAGTGACACACCATGAATAAACCTGTGCAGGAGCACACGCCAGTCCACCTGCTTTACGCCCAAGCTCCAAGAAGGCAGAGGAAGCGGTGTGGCTTCATTTACACAGAGCCTGGCGAAGCCGGCTACGTAATTAGACGCTTGGTGAAGTCATTTTGTTCTCAATGACAGCGGTGGCGGCAGTAGTGGCGGTGATGGTGGTGATATTGAATGTTAATGTTGTCAACCCGCCTGACAGAATCCTTCTCCAGCAGTATCTTCCCTAAGCAGAGAAGGGAAAGGAGCGAGCCAGTTTCCAGTGTGGAGCCCTGAACTCTGTGTTGCTAGGCTGACCCAATAAGAAGCATGTATAGTCATCAGATCCGCTTGCTTTCAGGTCCCGACAAGTGAGCGGATCCTCGCTGCCCACGGTTCCCCCAGCGCGCGGGGCTGGGCCGCACCCAGAGCTCCGGTGCCGCTCTGTACAGCATCCGCGGCGGGGGCTTCGCTTGCCAAATGAGGAGTCAATCTATCATTTCAGGTTTTAAGAGGATCAAGCTGGGATTCTATTTCTCTTCTATTTCCTAATAATAAAACTAGTCTGAAAATAGTATAATTTAAACTTTTGCCTAAAACGGTCTTTATGGTTCATTGCACGTAGTCCTCTTTGACATTCCTAGTCAGTGAAGACATTGTGCTAAAATTTAACTAGTACTAAAATAATACGTAGAGTTAGAAAAGAGCAAGGTGTAACCTAAGGTGTAGCCTAGTCTGACCTGCCATTTTTAAGCCACCACGGTGTGGCTGGAGATCTGGGAGAGGACCTGTTTAAGAGGCAGCAAGCATCTGATGGTTTTTCTTGTTTTTCTAAAGGAGAAAAGCTTGTTAGCTTTGTGTGAAGGAATTATGCTATCGCCTTTCTTTTTTTCCTTTTCACCAGACGTGGGAATAAAGAGTAGAAATGATACTTCAATTTCAATCTCTACAACTTCATGTGAGATCATTCTGTAGAATTTAAGTTTTCTTGAAATGAAAAGGAAAAATTGTATGAACCTAGTTAAAGTTGGGGGGAAACTGATTGGGCAGCCTGATGCCAAGGAAACCAGTTCACCCCACCTCCTCCCCTCAACGCCTGTTAGTACAAAGACCTTTCGGCTCTTCATCTGACATCTTAAAATTATTTTCGAATACCCAAAACCTCTTCTCTAGGATTCTGCCCAAGGACTGGAGCAAAGTGAGTCCCAGCAGCCAAACTCAGGGAGGACTCAGTCTACTGCGTGAGGATGGCCTCATTCTGAGGCAGTGCTGTCTGAGAAACGCAGGAGACAGCTCCAAAGTCAGGGCCGCCAGCTGCGGAATGAGACTGATGGACGCACGGAGCTTGAATGAGAACTTTTTAAAGCAATAAACAGCACAAGAGTAGAAGAGGGGTTGGGGATTTAGCTCAGTGGTTAGAGTGCTTGTCTAGCAAGCACAAGGCTCTGAATTCAATTCCTCACACACACACACACACACACACACACACACACACACACACACAAAAGAGTGGAAGAAAGGCAACAACGTGGTCCCTTGACACTTTACTGAGTACCTGTCACACTTACAGCTGGAAGCTGTGCACGACCACAGAACCAAGCCAATGCCAGGTTATGAGGGATCCCAGAGAGCACGCAGAAGTGCTCAGTGTTCAAGATGTGCCCGCCTTCATCAGTGCCAGGCTTGGCCACTGCCCTGATTTGGGGTTTGGCTGCGTAACTTGGTTTGACCAACAGAATATTAGCAGACAAGACACAGCTGTGCTGCTTCCTCTCTTGGCCTTTGCTTTCACTGTGAGAGGACTCTGTCCTGCTGGACCCGCCCTTCCAGGGTGAGAGGAGCAGAGCTGCGTACAGGCCATGACCAGCAGGCACACCAGGAAGTCCAGGGACCAGCCGGCTCCAGCCACCCCTTAGCCACACCATAAACGCCAAATTGTTATTAATGTCGCTGAGGTCTGGGGGAGTCTGATACAGCAATGAAAAACTAACACAGAGAGCACGTAACACAACATTTCAATTTATTAATTCAGGACCATATAAAAAACTAAAGAGTGGGTAGAAATTCTTGGCCAGAACTGTGGATCTCTTGAGTAGGGCCGTTTCCACAGAGTAACCGGGAAGAGAGGTCCCAGATTTGTGCACCGAAAGGCTTGCAAAACAGTGGGCCCCATCAGGATGGCCATTAGCCACACAGCAAAACCTTAATGCATCTAGAAATGTTATCACCGGACTGGGGGTCGAGAAAAAGCTACTAAAACTCACCCAGCAGCTGAAGAGCTGTGCAGAAACATACTAAGATGACTAGGACTCTGGCGTGGGAGGGAGATGCGTGTTGGGAAACAGTGTGATTCAAGCCTGTTAACTCTTGAATATGGAAAGTGATCTGAAGTTGGGTTTGTTCACCAGATTCTAGAATTTTAGAAATAAGTATATGCTGAAGAATAAAAAGAGAAAATGCAGGAAAACTAAAGGGAGAGGCTATATTACTTTACATGGCTGAGAACATGGGTGACCATAGGGCCTAGTGTACTGGGGACAGTCTTGGTTTGCACTATTGTCCCAGGTGATTATGCAGAGTACTTCCTTGATCTCTCAGAAATTGAAGGTCAGATGATAAATGATACAACCATCGATTACCCTTTCTCCACCCCTCCCTTGTCTCTTCTCTTCTTAGTTTCTGGTAACCATGATTCTACTTTCAACTTCCATGAGATCAATGTTTTTTTTAATTCCACCTATGAGTAACATCATCAGTACTTGTCTTACTTTGCGGAGTGCTGGGGATCGAACTCAGGGCTTTGCACTTGCTAGGCAAGTGCTCTACCACTGAGCTAAATCCCCAACCAGAGATACGACCATCTAGCTGGTCGCAGACTTTACCCACAGAGTTGAACTGTGCGGGTCTCAGTAGGATTTAGGTAAGTTCATCGGGAAAGACCTGCCACAGGCTGTCCAGGCAAATAGCACTGTTTGGTCTGAGGTGCAGAAGGCCGCCACGTCCCCTCGCAGTGTATCCTTCAGTGTGTGGTAAGAAATGTTAAGGCACCAGGCCAGCAAGGTTTTAAAGGCTGGGAAGTATCTTTGCCAGCAACACGGTGCCCATGGGCAACCCCATAGATCTCTGGGGCCCTTGTCTGTCCTACAAGTAACCTTTTCCATGAGCTCCCCACACCATCTAATCACAAGCAACATCCCTGTTCTGTCATTATTTCTACACCAGTTTGACATGCAAAAATCAAAACACAGAAGAAAACAGTGTCCTTCTTACCCGCATAAAGGTCCATATAGTTTTCTGAGCTCCAGTTGGCCGTCCCAAAAACGCTGAAAAAAAACCCCAAAAAAACAGAACTACAGTAAGAATACGATTAAGTAGAATTTCAATGATTCATGCTTATTCAGAAAAAAAAGTCTGGAGTGCAAGAACACTGTTACACAAATAATAAAAAAGAACTGAAGGTATATATATCTTACAAGCGCTGTAGAATGCTGGATAAACAAATGGCTTTTAAAAAATCATTGTCAAGTACAACTGTCACACACCTCTGCTTCACTGACTGGAGAGATCATCAGTACTTAGACTGCTTGTGTATAATTGCTGCTAAAATATTTGAAAACCGCTTTCTCGACTACCATATGCCTTCTGAGATTTGGTTCATGCTATTATTACTACTTGGCCAAGTCCCTTTTCATGTCCCTCTATGTGTAAACTTCTACCAAACCTATCCAGATGATCACAAATTTTGAATTCTCACGATCCAACCAACACAGCCTAAACTTGAGGACGCTGGAGTAATTTTACATAGGATAAAACACACGGCGCGTTTTGTGGTGGAGTGTATGTACCCGGAGAGGCACATGGGATGAGGCTCGGCACAGGTCAGAAAATGCTAAACCCCTGTGCAGCAGGGACGGAGCTGTGGAAAGGAGATGGAAGGGGGTGCAGGGACCCACGAGGTGATCATATGGGGGCGTGATGGTTAGATGTGGTGGGACTGCAGTTATACAAACATATGCGTGAATCGGGATGGGTGTAGGGGTGGAAAATGCTATATTTGTGTTGTATGACTGGATAAAGGGCAGATGCACAGGGGCGGAGTGTGGTAGAGTTGAGGGTTAGAACAGATGTCCTGAGTAGAGATATGCCCCGTTCTCATTAAATGACTGAATTTCCAGTCTAAGTCTGCTATGTATCAAGCAAAGCTCATACCAATATAAAGCTGCACTCATATAAGCTGAAATGACTGTACTCTAGAAAGAACTTGGCAGAATTTGCACCTACAGGACGAGGAGCTGGAAGGGAACATGTGTGGAAATTACGCAGAGGCACAAGCTCTGTGTTCTCCTCCCATCGACGGCTACGCTGTTTGCTTGGAACGTTAACACCAGATTAATTACTCAGCTGAATACAACTGATCATCCCTGTCCCCCGCTGTACTGTGTGAAATTTATTTTCTTCAGTTTTCCTATCTGGTTTGTTGTTCTACTTTGACACTTTTAAATGTCTTCACACTCACTTCCAGGATCCGCAGGAAGTCACAATGAGGTAGTTGACTGCGGGCTCTGGGCTTTGAAGTTGTGAACTGGTCATCCCCAAGAGAGATGCGAGAGGGCATTTAAACAATGTGAAAAAGAGAAAGACAGAAGGGTGGTGAACAGAGAGACAGAAAAGAAAAGAAATTGAGCCGGGCATGGTGGTGCACATCTGTAATCCCAGCACGCAGGAGGCTGTGGCAGGAGGATCACTGTGAGTTCGAGGCCAGCCTGGGCTACACAGTGAGTTCAAGGCCAGCCTGAACTACATAGCAAGACCCTGTCTCAAAGAAATGAGAAGAGGGCTGAACAAGGAAAGAAGTAGCTGGGGTTATTTCTGTCTAGTACCAAGGACCAGCCTTCCCAATGGTAGAGATGGGGGGAACCCTGAAGCGCTGTTAAGGGCTTTTATTGAGGTGAGTCCAAATTTAGTCCTTTCTGCCTTTCTGTGGCTCTTCACATGTGGGATCTGGTGGCTTCTGATGTGGGCCTGGTGGCGGTGTCCCCATGAGTTAGCAGAGTGAACCATCAGGCTTCTGAGAAAACCCAATGTGAAAATAAAATAAATATAAAATACCCTTCAGAATCCTAGGCCCTATCTGCAGATGGCTACTGGCCACTTTCACTTGCATACCACTCCGGCAAATCAAAGATGACATGCTTAAAATCAAACCTGTTTCTCCTTCAACCAGGTACCCCTCCCAACCTTTTATTTCTGTCACCTCAAGTTCACTCTTCCTGTTGCCCAATGTGTGACTCATTTCACCATGAATTCTCATACCTTATTAGTCACCAGAATTCTTAGTTTTGCCCCGAGTAGTCTTTGCTCTTGGCTGTCATTGCCACCCTGTGCCAAACTCCCACACTTCAGTCTACACTTCAACACAGTTAGATTCCACAGTCCTAACCTCAATTCTTGTCCCTTGTAATCTCCCATTTTGACGTCCCTGTCCTAAAAACTGAAGTTAAGCAATAAGTATTCGAATAGCCCTTGTAGCCTGTGAGTAAGCTGGCCTGTCTCTGTCTGTCACCCACATTCCCTGTCGACCTGTGTTGTTGTTCTGTCGCTGTGCTCACACACACTGCTCTCCACCTGGTCTTGTAGGAGCGTCCCGAGGGCGTTTTATGCAACAGATTTCCCTGTCTCCTGAAGCAGGACCCCACTAGTGTCTACACTAGCTCATCTAGCCCTGGGAATATCCTATCTGGTGTGGCACTTCTCTGATGGTGTTCGAGAATATAAGTCACTTCTACTCCTTCTGCTTTCTAGGGCCTGGAGCGTTTGATGCTCAGGAGTGAATGAATGAACGCATGACAGGACTCAGTACATATGGGTGAGGGATAGGGTAGAGCAGTTTGTCACAGAAGGGGAGGGCTTGGCACATCACACAGCACCTTCCCGCACAGACTCCCCAGGCCAGCAACCTGGGCAAGAGCAATGCTTCCTGGGAAGCCTGCCCCACACCCAGCAAGCCGGCGCCTCACCTGATGGAAGAAGCTCAAGTTCCCAATGAAAGGCGAAGGCTTGGGGTGTCCGATGCCCAGCTTTTCCAGTGTTGAGAATGCCGATGTGGAGTACCTGGAGAGAGAAGGGCATTTTCAAAACCAAGAGATTGAAGTTCGCGTTTGTGCTTTTGGCCCTAGCAGAAACACTGAGTTCTCTGGAATTAAGGACGGAAGAACAAGTTTCCAGGACCCAAGGGGCCGAGGCCTGGCGGCGAATGAACAGAGCACGAGTTGAGAAATTCCTCCTGATCGAGTGATGGACTCTAGATGGAACAATCTGAAAGCCTCAGAGACAGGTGCTGCCTTGGAATGGGGTGGTCCACTGCCCCCCGCCTGCAATGCCGCCGATGAATGCACTTCACCCTAATTTGGTTCTTTTTCCTCTAAATCTATCATGAGGAATCACTCAATCCACAAAGAAAAAAAAAACCCTCATGATGGGGTAAAATAAGCTCCCTGTGCCTCTGTTTATTTTCTTTCTTTTTTTTTTAAATTTTATTTTAATGGTACATTTTCGATATACATATTGATAGCATTCATCGTTGGGGATTTGTACCTGTACATGATATACCTTGTTGCTTCTTTTTTTCCCGCTCCCCTCCCCTCCCCGCCACGTCCGTTTATTTTCTTGGTCGAGACTGGTTCTCTGGTCATACATAATTTCTCCCTCATCATATTCCATGACCGAAGAGAGAAGAGTAGAAAATAGGAGCAGAGGTGAAGCGCGGAGAGGAGACCCTAACACCGACCGTTTACAACCTCATTCGGTCTTTGTTTTCCCGGTCTGCAACCATCTGGGAAGCATATTTTCCTAACCAAAAATCAGGAAGCAGGTTGGACAGATTTCTGTACCGCTTTCCAGGAGAAAGCAGCAGTCTGAGGCGTGCCGTGTGGCTGTCAAAATGCTGGAATCACTAGGCTGTGGCAGCAGTTTGTGGGGATGGAGGGACAACAGAGTCTGAACTGGCTTAGGAGAACCTGTACATGTGGCTCGGATCCCGAACCAGCCAGCCGCCGGGGTCAAAATTCAGTTAGTTCCAAAAAATGAATGAGTCAAACTGGGTGTTTAGCATCACGCAGTGATTAGTCGCAGTTTGGGGGCAAGGAAAAACAGCAGACAACAGCACTAAGGTCGGGTTCCCAGGAGTGCCAGGAGTCAAAACAACAGTGCCGGAAGCATCACTCACTGAATAGAAGGATGGGATGTTTGTTGTGTTCGCAGACCTTTCCCTTTCCCACCTGCAGTCCAATGAGGGGAGCACTTCAAACGAGAACATCAACACGTGTGCAGAAATTCGGGGGAAAGACAACCCAGCTCAAATGTGCGTTTGCATTATTCTAAAGTGACCGCAGTGGAGCATCGAGCAGGACAGAATGGAAAGGCAGGTGGCCTCCCAGCTCGCCTAAGACTGCCACCATCTGGGGGCATCGTCAGCTTTGAGCGCATTCCCAGGATGTTACATTTAGGTACATGTTGAAGAGTAATTGCGAACCACAGTCCGGAGCCACGTGTGAATCGCATGGATTAGCCATGCCAACACTGCTCTTCGTTAATGTGTGTACCAGAGTTTCACGGCACAGTTCGTAGGAGTTATTCTTTCAAGTAGATGATAATATTTTAAATGACTCCCTTCTACCGAAGGGGAAAGATCAAAGGGAATTAGCAGCTCACCTAACACATCCTCTAGCAGCCTCATATTGGGAGTCTACATTCATTTCTTCATCGGTGTTTATGAATTCTTTTCTAAATGTAATCTCTAATGGGTAGAAAGAAATATGAAGATCTTGGGCCACGTAATTACATCTTAATTTTGTAATTAGATGTCTTGATTGTCTAATTAAAGGACAAGAAGTCTGTGCCTAATTACACATGCTAATCATTATGCAAGCCCATGCCCTGGTTATGTAACTCCGTTTATGAGGACACTGCCCGTGTCTCTCCTCACGAAATTCAGACATTTTCTAACATATGGCATCAGCAGAGAGTGTCCTGAATGTGACCTAGACTTCACTCTATGGCCTGTACCCAAGTGGAGAGCGTAAGAGTCTTCAGCTGCGAACTGGCCAGATATCACAACCAGTGACCGGGGTCCCTGCCCCTGAACCAGCGGGGCGTCACTGTCACTAGGTCGCCACTGGTGACCAGAGTCCCTGCACCCAGACCAGCGGGGGGTCACTGTCACCAGATTTATGGGCAAAATTGCAAGGTGGTTCTATCCGCCCCCCGACTTGCTTCCCCGCGGCCTTGATTCACACTCTCTGGTCCCAACGTTGACATGCTGCCTTCTGCCCATCTCCGCAGGCTCTTCACATATAATGAGTCTATATGCTCAAAAAGGTGAGTCCAAGTGCTAACCTCCAGGACCTCAGAATGTGACCCGACTTGGAAGTGGGATGGTCGCCAGTGTAATTAGTTAAGACGAAGACGTACTGAAGTAGAGTGGATCCCTTCAGATGGCCTGAGAAGAAGGTGGCCGTGTGAGGACAGAGACGTGTGACTATGACAGCAGAGATGGGAGTGACGGTGCTTCAAGGAGAGGTGTGCCAGGACCACCGGCAAGCGCCCAGAGATTCTCCCCTGCAGGGCTCGGAGGGAGTGAGGCAGTGCCGATGTCCTACTTCAGCTTCCAGAACTGTCAGCCAGTAGATTCCTGGGGGGTGCTGGGGATCAGACTCAGGGCCTTGCACCTGCTAGGCGAGCGCTCTACCAGATTCCTGGTGTTCTAAGCCGCTCAGTTTGGGTGCTTTCCAGGAAAGTCCTAGGAAAGAGATATACTAGGAATGCCCAGGAAGGAGTTTCAGAGCCAGTGGAAGACTTTTTAAAAAACAATTCCTCCTGTTACTTTAAAATTTTTCATTGTAAAAGAAATTTCCCTTTTCTGTCAAGTTGTGTCATTTGAGTTCTGTGTCATCCAAAAAAGTACAGGCGGCCTGGGATGGTATCGTGCAAAACAGGTGATACGAAGTCGTCCCACAATTGCCATGTAGTGTCTAGATATCCAGCTTTCCTCTGACAGGAATTAATGCAAATGTACTCCACAATTATGATTATGGACATCTGTCACTGTTTACATTAAGGCTACTTCAGTTGGAAATTGACAACAGGAAGTATATAGAGCTTCAGGTAGCATTCTTTGGTTTTATTTGCACAACCGAAGCAGTCAATAAATGCTACAGGACAAAAATCCTGCAGTGCTGGTGGGAAGACTTAGTCTGGCCTTTCCTAAAATAAATAGAACCATACGGATCATTTTCAAAATCAGGTTCAAAGTTTAAAGGCTGAAAAGTCCCCAATGTTTCCTTTTCTTTAAGACGAACGCCCTCTCTTGATGGGCTGAACAGAAGGACGTGACCCAGTTTTAGCCAAAGAAGCGGCTTGTGATAAATCGGGGGACGTTTCTCGATGAATCATGTATTAAGGTTGAATGGATTGAGGTTTGGGGCACAAGAAGAAGCCAGTCAAACGACCTCTCCAGCAATTCTATAAGTGTTGTCGCCACAGCAAGAGTGTGATCGGAAACAGAGTCTTAAACTGTGGTCTTGAAACATGTGTTGTTAAGAAATGGGGGCAGAATGTGAAGTTTGCTGGCTTCCCAGAAAACAGATCTTGAAGCACTTGACAGACCTATCCGGCAGGAAAGCCTCTCTCATTTTATTGTAATTTTTTCTAGTTTCTTCTACCTGTGTATTTTTGTATGTCTAGATAATATTCTCTGTTTTTCTAATTTTATGCCTTCATATTTTTACTTTTTTCCATTTCACATAATCAAAAAACTGTGTTATTAATCCTTTATGACTGTTATTTTTATTGTTGTATAATATTCCCCTTGAGGATTTATCATTACTATTTTTTTTTCTTTTTTTTTTTTTTCTGAGACAGAGTCTCACTATGTAGTTCAGGCCGGCCTTGAACTGACTATGTACCCCAGGATGGCCTCAGATTTGCAGCAATCCTCCTGCCTCAGCCTCCCAAATGCTGGGATTATGGACTTATGCCACCAAACCCGGCCATCATTATTTATTAAACTCTTCCTATTGTTAAATATTTAGAGTTTTTTTCACTTTAAATTACATTAAATCGTGCTAATACAGTGAACATTTCTGTGTCCCAATTTTTCCAGCACTTTGTGTTTGAAGATTTCCCAGACCTGAAATCCACAAATCTCTGGTTTTGAACGTTGCTACACAATGCCACGTGCTTTCCAGAAAGTTTGCCGCCACCAGTCCCACAGTCCCATCCTCATTTCAACAAAACTTTCATAAATTTTCATAAATTTTTTTTCTAATTCGTGGACACATCAATATATTTTGTTTGTCTGTTTGTTTGTTTTGGCTTTTCTCTTTTCTTTTTTTTTTCTGGTGCTGGGGATCAAACTCAGGGCCTTGTGCTTACAAGACAAGCACTCTAACCGCTGACCTAAATCCCCAGCCCTGTTTTGGTTTTTTTGAGTGAGACAGAGCCTCTCTAGGTAGTTCAGGCTGGTCTTGAACTCACTATGTAGCCCAAGCTGAACTTGAACTTGCAGTGTTCCTCCTGCCTCAGCCTCCCAGGTGCTGGGATCACAAAGCGTGCATCATCACACCCGGCATTAATGTATTTTGATGTCTGCATTTCTTTCATTAGGAGAGAAAGAATATTTGTGCCGTCCCTTCTCCGATTGCAAAAATATTTTCCAACTTGGAAATCATTTCCCTTCCTCCTTTCTCCCTGTTGTTCCCACCACGACTTATCTAAGCAGCAGGCAGAGATGTCCGACACCAACAGGCTGGAGACCTGGCTGAGGGACGAGCAGTCGACAGGTGACTGCAAGCTGACTCTACATACTCTTTGGGCGCATAGTGGAAGACAGATGAATTCTGAACAGCTTCATTCATTTTGGGAGGGCTGCTGGGGACTGAACTCAGGGCCTCGTGCTTGCCAGCCAAGCGCTCTACCACTGAGCTAAATCCTCAAACCCAGCTCCATTCACATTGAAAATAACTCATTGTGACCTTGTTAGTAGACGTGACTTTCCCTCGCCTTCTCTTTCCTGTCCCATTCCTCCCCACCCACAACAAGAGAACCTGAAAATGGATTAAATCCTGCCTCTGGGTAGATATGTCCAGGGAAATGCAGAGTTTATATGAGAGACCTTCTCGGTTTCCTTCTCTTTTCCTTCCTTCCTTCCTTCTTCTTTCTTTCTCTCTTTCTCTCTCTCTCTTTCCTTCGTTCTTTCCTCCTTTTCAACAGGGTCTCACTTTGTACTGCAGGCTGGCCTTGAACTCACTAGCCCAGGCTACCTCGAACTCACAGCAACCCTCCTGCCTCAGGCTCCCTAGTGTTGGGATTACAGGTGTTTGCTATCATGCCTGGCAATAATACCACTCTTGATACTTTAGCCATGCGAGTGCTGGTTCAAAAGTTCAAATAGCTTCCAAAACACATTCATTGAGTCTTTTGTTATTAGTTATTTTACATGTACAGTGGAGGTTTTATAAAAGATCATTATAGTCAATCCTATCAGAAACGGAAGGAATTTTTTAAGTAAACTAACATTTCCCAACTGTATTAGTTTCTTATTGCTACTGAAACAGTAACCACATAGTGCTTTAGAACACAGACTTAATCCTCTACAGTTCCGGAGTCCAGAGTTCCAAGCCAGCCTCCCTGGGCCAAGCTGGGGTCGGCAGGGCCGCTTCTCCTGAGCCCCTCGTCGCAGGGCCGCAGTGGCTCAGACCTTTCCAGTCGTCACACCACCTTCCCCGTCTGTTTCTTGCACTCGTTTGTGAGGACCCCGCTCTTACATCCGGGGCGCACCCGGGTAGTCCAGAAGACTTGCAAGTTCCCAGGATTCCCAACTTCGAACTCCTTCAAAGTCCCTTGTGCCACATCAGATGGCATTTACCAGTTCCAGTGACCGAGACCTGAGCACCTTTGGGTTCATCGCTCAGCCACCCCACCATCTTCTATCGTGTGTACATCCAGATTTTATTCTGAGGTGTGCCAAAAAGGGGAAGTGCCTGCAGTGGAGACCACAAGTCGTCTTGGACTTCCTGTTTGGATGGATCAGGCTGTCGAAACTGTGAGAAGTGGGGAGGAGGCAGCCTCTGGTTCTCACGCCATTCAGCCTCTGCCCTGGTGCCCTGAACCCAGCCTCCCAGTCCCGCCACCTAAGCAGCCAAGAGAGAAGCATTCCAGAGAAAAGATTTCTATTTCGAAAAGAAGTCATCCATGCTGGACATGGTGGCACACACCTACGATCTCAGCATTTGGGAGGCTGAGGCAGGAGAATTACTGTGAGTTTGAGGCCAGCCTGGGCTACATAGTAAAACCCTGTCTCAAAAATACACACACCCCCAAAAAAGTCATCCAGGTGATAATGCTTAACACAAAGTTAACTAACTTTTCCATCTTCATCTTAAGTTTTCAGGGCCAGGAAAGAGTCATTTGTACAATACCTGTATGATTTTTTTCCATATCTGTGAACTACCTATACTCTCATTTCCTGATTTCCATTAAATAAACTTAAGTGCCTGTCTTTGAAAAGGAAAATCTATGTCGTGATCATAAAAGAAAATCAGGACCACTCCCACAAATGAAAACTAGCGGTAAAAATAAACACTTGGTAAGGAGAGGTCAAGCCTGTGTGCCCCGTTGGGTGGCCTCGCCTGCCGTCCACCGAAGTGGGCCGCTCGCTGCCAGGGAGGCCTGGCCCTCACGGCTGGTCCCAGCAAGCCACAGTCTAAGCCCAGTTCTGTTCGTTTCGGTTGCTGTGGGTGACTGGTAGTTTGACAGTGTGGCCAGAAAGTGACCGAGGAAATCCTAGTCCTTTCTCAGAGCACCCGGGGTGGATGAGACCGAATGAATCTCACTGTCCTGGTTTAGTGTCTTGGAATTACGGAGAGCTGGTCTGTGTTTGAAACTGGATTCATTTCAATTTAATGGCAACATACCCCTAGGAAGGGAAGACGCATGAGTAGTGATGGCCTATGGTGTTGAGGGGCTGACGGAGACCACGCCTTATGAATGGAGAGAATCGAGGGGCCTGCAGTGTCCAGTGTATGTCCCCCGTGTGCCAGTGTGGTGTCCTGGGTGCCAGGCCCTGGGTGCAGTGATCACCACCTCTGTGCCCTTGCCCCGTGTCAAGGGGATCTGACAAACATTCGACAGCTGACAGCCAACAGTTAACTGAGCATTTACACTGTGACCCTCGCAGCAGGAAGCATCCCCTAGCTGACAATGCTCCAGTCGGAATGTCTCCTTTCTACTTTGATTACTCTTGTGACTACTGGATGGTATTTGTTGAACCTGAAGAAACAAATGATAAACAGTCCCTATGCTTATTGTCTCCCACCAAAGCTAGTTTGTGGGGAAACAGGACAAAACAAAACAACGCAAAAAACCAAGGGGCCCTCCGAGGAGAACGAATCCCCAGAAAAGCACTAGACCGAGGAGAGAGAGACCAAAGCCGGTACCGTGGCCGAGTGCTGTGTGGTGGCCAGGGCAGGAGGTCACCAGGGGACCGCACGCACGTGGGAGGATGGCCTGAGGGACACTGCCTGTCACCGCAGCTCGGAGGGTGTTCACCTTTCTCAGTGTGCCTTCAACGCCCAGCCTGGCCCAAGGAAGGACCAGCCCAGGCCTCAAAACATGCAAAGGGGCCCTGGGTTCAGGGTGACCCCTAGTACAGCAAAAAAGAAAAAAGAAAAGGGAAAGGAAAAGGGAAGGGAAAGGAAGAGAAGGGAAGGGAAGAGAAGGGAAGGAAGGAAGGAAAGAAGAAAGGAAGGAAGGAGGGAAGGAAGGAAGGAGAAAAGGAAGGAAGGGAGGGAGGAAGGGAGGAAGGAAGGAAGGAGGGAAGGAAGGATCATTTGACACCCTCTAGGATCTAGGAGGGACAGCAATAGAGCCACAGGCCAGAAAGGACCGGGGAGGGCTGGGGAGGGCTGGGCAGGGCCAGGCAGAGCAGGGAGGCCAAGCAGCTTTGGTCTCTGCCACTGCACACAACTGACCCTGGAGGATTCAGGGCAGCGTCCTGCCCCTCTGTCCCCATGAGCGTGAAAGGGGAAAGTGCTGGTGCAAACACACACGTAGCCTTTGTTTCTATTTTAAAAATACAACAAAGCGATTGAATGAATTCTGTCCTAAAACCAGTCCAGGGACTGCTATTTATAAAATACATCTGAGGGGGTTTTTTTAATATCGGTTATTTGACTGACTTTAACTAGATTGAGCTCCTCCACCTTGCACGAGACGGACCGAGGAGAGACATAGATACAGTACAGACTTCCACGGAAACCTCTTTTTTAGATTGAGAGGGGGAAGAGAGATAATGGCTTAGTTAAGTGTGTAAATATGTTTAAAATCTAAAAGGCTGCTTCTTGTGTCCGAGCACTGGAAGCCCACGTGTGTCCTGCGGTTCGGAGCAGCCCCTGCCGGCCAGCTTGCTCCGGGAGCTGGAGAACTGGCTCTGGAGGTGTGTTTGCTTCCCTGAGCTCAACTCTCCCACCTCCCAGCGCTGGGCTCTGTGCCCGCCCACCAGAAGGCGAGCCATCATGGAGCCAAGGCGGGTCCTCAGCTCCAGGGACACTTTAAGTCATGAAGCTGCATTTTGCAAAGGTGGAAAAATAACTCAGTCAGCCGGGATCGGCAGGTGCAGCTCCGGGAAACAATTTAAAGGACTCCCGCTCCTCCGAGAACAGGTCTGGGTGAGGCCACCGCGCTGGAGTTGGCGTCTGTCTCTCCGGCTGCCAATGAGCGGCTGGGCCTCGCCGATAATCACGCTCTCAGAGTAGCAGCTTGTTTGGGTAATTGATGATGTTGTCCTCATTGGGGAATCTCAGCACATCAAAGGCTGCGGAGGAGCCAAAACTCACCTAGAGTCTGAATTAATCACTTTGTCAAGTACAACAAAGGTTCTCTGGCTTTGCTAATAATCCCCGATCAGGTAGCGGCCCTCAGTTAAATAAGGAAACTGTGGCACCTTTAATTAATGTTTCGAAGGGCTGAGACACTTTTTGTACTGCTTTTATTTTTATGGAAAGGGTGCACGGACTGCAGGTGTTTTGCAAGCTTCTCGGGTGCAGGGAGAGTGGGACCTGGTTTCCCGGGAGGTCACAGAAGAGGACGGGGGCCTTAGCTGGCCGCGAGGTCGGTGTATTGGTGCCAGATCAGAGGAACTTAGTCCCAGCCTGTGGCCTTAGCACTTACATCTTGGTTTTTGAGATAACACTGAAGACTTCCCTCTTCCTCTAACTGTACTTTTTCGGGTACTTTTCTTTTTCTGAGACAAGTTCTTGCTATGTACTTCCGGCTGGCCTCGAACTCACTGTGTAGCCCAGGCTGGCCTTGAGCTTGGGGCGTTCCTCCTGCCTCAGCCTCCTGAATGCTGGGCTCACAGGCGTGCGTTACCACACCAGCCTCCTGGCATTACCAAATCAGCCCTTCTGGCTGCAGCTCGGAACCCAGCCACTTTGTAGCTGCTCTGCTGTGGACTCTGATTCCAGATAGTGTCTCCTAAGGCCCCGTCCCCAGAGGCAGACGCTCCCACAGCCTCCTGCCAGGCCCTTGCGCCCCTTGGCCTCCACCTCTGGAGCCGCAGGCCAGCTGTGCCCCTCACTGGCACTGGGCCACACTGCAGATCCCCACCCAGGAGCCAAGTCAGAAGCCCCTCAGAACGGGAGGGCGGCCATGAGGCAGTGTCAGCCTGACCCCAGCCGCACAGCTGTCCCTACAGGGCCTGACACCCCTAAAGCCCCTCGGAAGCCAACGGGCAGGATGGGATGGAAAGCCTGACAGCGCCTGATTTGAACCAGCGGTGCTCACAGAGTATGGGTGCCACACAGGGACAAACAGGACACAGCCAGCCCCCAGAGAGCTTGTCCTGTGGAGAGCAAACGGGGCTGCCCTCGGACATGGGGGCCACGATACCCGTCTCTTCATGGCTCGTGACTCCCCGTGGCTTCTGGGCTGCTGAGCATCGGGAAGCTTCAGTGTAGTGTCCTCTTTGACTCTTTCTTTCTCTGTGTGCAGTCAGTCACCAGGGACCGTCATCCTGCCTCTCAAGAATGCGTTCTTCACACTCAGTCCTAACTTGCCACTGCTCTGTGCCGGGCCACACTGCCTGTCCCTCAGCCACTAACTCTTCAGTAGAGTCCTCATCCGGCCTCTACTCCTCACTGTACACCTATCAACCCTCCATGCTAGTGGCAGAAGAACTTGCTAATGTGCAATCTCGTCGAGTTGTAGCCAGCTGAGAATCCTTTTGGGTCAAATCTCCTTTGTTTGGCACCGGGAGCCTTTGATGGTCTGCCCCCCACCTGGCTCCAGCCTCATTTTTAATTGTCTTTGTCCCCTCTTTAGACTCTGGCAATCTTGCTCATTTGTGGTTATGCCAAGGTATTTCATGCTTCTGGGCTTTGGCCTGTGCTCTTTTCCAAGGCCAGGCAAGTGAGGGGTCCAGGGCACTGCATTTAAGGAGGCTCATATGCTCAGGAATGCACGAGTACTGACCATGCTCTTGCACAACTCCGAGAGCCAGGTCTCCTTAATTGTTGCACCCCAGCTCCCCTTACCTGGCCCCAGCCTGCTCCGCCCAGCGACACCTTCCTTCTCCCCCAGGCCTTCTGTGCAGGTGCCCTCCCAGAGGCCACCCAGATTGCCCTGGGACCACAGGTGAATTTGCCTCAGCCTCTCTCAGGGCTTCACGGAGCCCCAGATGGGGTGATTGGCAGCGAAGAGCAGGCGAACACAGCGCCTTGTGTGTTGGATTCCAACCCTGCCTAAGTTCACTGTTTACGTACCCACAGCTGCACCCGTCCTGTTGGTTCACTTGTCTGTAATTCAGCTTCTGTTTTTATGACATCCTCAGGGAACCTTGAAACATCAGGAAAGAGGAGCATCAGCCGCAGATGAACCCCAACAACTGAACTGGAGCCCGGGAGGGCATTCGGGGTGTCCCGCAGGATCACAGGGAACCACAGCAGAGTCTTCCCAAGAACCGGAGCCTTCTCGGGCCTCACTCGGAGGAACTTGCTTCTCTGTCCCCACGCTCTGGGTAGGACGTGCTGTCATCGTCTTTGATTGCGGGTGAGAAAACCGAGGCTCAGAGAGACCGAGTAACTGACCCAAACTCACACAGCTGGCAGGAAGCAGAGCTGAGACTGGAATCGGGCTCTTTGGCTCTGGAATTTGCGCTCTTGTAGGAGATGGGGGTGCAGAAGACCCCACTGTGTCCCTCCTGTGGACTGAAGACCTGTGAAAAGGCAGGTTCTATTCCACAGAACTCTGTTATCCCTGGAGTTCAAATCCGTGGATCAGATTAGCGGTGGAGCCGGCAGCCGGAAATGAGGGCAGATCCACTTCTAGTGAAGACCTGGCCCACGCCAAGAGCAGAGGGGAGTTTCTTTGACCAGCTGAGTTCAGACATCGCTGAGCGGCCCAGGTTGGTACAGGGGCATCGGGTATTTGTGGCAGGTGCACAAAGTGACTCTTCAGTTTTTCTGCATCCTGCCTAGCAGGTGTTTAAAAAAATATTTGTCAGCTGGATTTGAGGGTGTGTCTTCATAAACCCAGCTGACAGTCCCATCTTCCTGCTGTGCTGTGACAGCCCAGTAGCCTGGAAAGGCCTGGGAAACGTGAGTCTGACTCCCAGCTCGGCACACAGCTTCGTGCGCTTGGGCAGCTCAAAGAACCAAAGAATACTGTGCGAGTTTCAAAGAGTGTTTATAATCCCACCGCGTCTTCGTTACAATAATCCCCAAGTCTTCGTCTAGACCTCATTCTTGGCAAGTCCACTCAGTGGCCCTTGACCGTCTCTTAGCCACAAAGATTAACTGTCAGTTTGACTGGAAATTGTATGATTCAAGGTCAAAGAGGAATAGCTCAGTTCCTGTTGCTCATCAGTGGGGTTGGTGCTGGTTTTCATCCTTCTGGGTTCTCTGAACCAGACCCACAGAACCTACCTGACCCTTCCCCATGGTTAACCCACCTGGGTGTGGCCTCTTACCTACTGCCTGCACCCTGAGATTCCTTCTGGCATTACAGCCCCTTGTCCTAGTCTGGTTCCCTTCTACCTATTTGTATCTCATCACCTGTATTAGTTAGCTACTGCTGTGTAACAAATTACCCCCAGACCTAAATGCCTTAAAGCATTTATTATATCAGAATTTCCAAGGGTCAGGAACCTGGGAACTGACTAGTTGGGTGGTTTCCAGTCAGGGTCTCCCAGAAAATTACCATCAGGCCAGAGAATCTGCTTTTATGCTCACTCACCTAACTGCTGGCAGGTTTCACCATGTTGGCCTCCATAGAGTTGCTCAGCACAGCAGCTGGCTTCCCCCAAACAAACAACACAAGAGAGAGAAAAAGAGAGCAAGATTCCTAAATAAAAGCCTCTGTCTTCTCTAACCCAGTCTTGGTGATGAGGTAATATCACTTCTGCTGCGTTTTCCTGATCACACTGACAGGCCTGGTACAGTGGGGGAGGGGACTATGCAAGTATGTGAATTCCAGGGCAGGGATCATGAGGAGCTGACTTGGAGGCTGGAATCCACATCCTTCTTCCAAAGTTTCACTTAGATATTTTCAAATCGGTTGCTAAACCTTGTAATGTCTCTAAGCCATTTAGTTCTAGGATGAGGTATAGAAATAAGATATCGGCGTCTGTCTTTCATCCCCTTGTGCTGTGCTTATTGCCTGCTCTCTGCCTAGCACTATCCCAAATGTCGCTGTATGTCTTTGAGCCAAGTGAGACCAACTTGGGGCTGGGGATTTAGCTCAGTGATTAGAGTGCTTGCCTTGCAAGCACAAGGCCCTGAGTTCAATCCCCGGCACCATCAAAAAAAAAAAAAAAAATAGTGAGACCAACTTTCCTTCAAGTGGAAAAGTAAAATCAGGTAAACTTCCAACAGAGCAGATAAAAATGGATTTAAAGACTTCAGAAAACAAGCTGGGTAACAATAGCAAACATTTACTAAGCACTTTTTATAGGCCGTATGTTATACCGATCCGTAAAACAAAATTACATGAACGCTTTATACCCATCATACCCTTTCATCACTACCGACATCTTTGTTATGTTCATTATACAAACAGGGAAACCAAGGCCACAGGACAGGCCTGCTGCTCAGTGGGCAGCTGCAGCCCAGGCCTGGGCTGTCGGAACGAAGGGCCTTTGCCTTGGGCCGGGCCTCTGCCTGGTTGGTCCCTGCTCAGCAAAGCCAATGCGGTAGCGAGACCGCACGACTCCTAGCATTACGCTGACAAATGACACAAGCTGGGTAGTTTGAAGCCACAGGAAGTCACCCTCTCAGGGTCCTCCCTGTGTGACTGTGTCTTCCTGTCACCTTCCTCGTGTGTCTCTCTCCACACTCCTCCATCAAGGTCCGGGATCCGGGACCACCCCAAGCCAGGATGGCCTCCTGGTCACCAATTACTGGGGCAGAGACCCCGTTTCCCGGTATGGCTACATGTGGGTACATGGACCACCTCCCTGCAAAGACGGTCAGAAGTGGCAGAGGGCCTGGGGAGAGGGCCCCGCGTAAGGCAGTCGGCTTCTTACCTCCCTGGGGACACAGTGGCAATGACATGGCACAAAGCTTCCCTGAGCAGCAAAGACACCAAGTCCAAAGTCCTTTTCCTGCCTGCCTCTGAATGTCATACTTCGTTTTTCTATTTTGTTTGGTTTTCTGCCATGTACTATTAAGATACTAGCTAATCCAAATTTTAGTTGTCTTCACACACCCTTTTTTATAGGAAAAAGGGCAGCGGAGTTTTGCATTTGATTTGGATCACAGGAGACCTCCCTGCTAGGGTCCCAGTGGCCTCCTAGAGGAAATGACACAGTGTGTGTGACAAGGAGGGGCACAGAAGTGTGACAAAGTCTCTTTATATCACTGAAAACCCAAGACACATTCACAGTGTGCCACAGGCCTAGTGACATGGGGATTCCTCCTTTCTTCTGACAGCCTCTAGCCAGTGCCCGGGGTAGTTTCTGGAAGAGCAGGAAATAAACATATTTTTTGCTTAATAACCCAGTAGGGCTCTGGCACCCATGAGAATATTTAAAACAATTCTGGAGCTATTTATGCTTTCAGCCATAGCCATTTCTTGGCATAACAGCATCCATAAATTTACTGCCCAGAGTAGAACAATGAATTTGTCCTAAACAGTACAGCTCACAATCTACAAGGGTGTCCCCTGGTTGTTGTATTTCAGGACAGGGCATGTGCACTGTGCTTTCTGCGTGCAGGCTTCCCCGGTCCTCTGGACTTCAGCCATGCCTCCCCTGAGTCTTGCTTTTCCAGACTGGAGTTGAAATCTTGGGCCCCTCCAACCCAGTAACATCACCAGGCAGCCCCTGACCTCTACAACTTATTCGGCTGGAAATTCCGAGGCACAGCACTCCCAAGACGAAGTCTCTCCCAGAGAAGTGGCTGTTTCTTCTTACATTTCTCGCACTCGTGTCATCTGTCAGAACAGAGCTTCCTCTGAATATCCTCTTTGGCCTGAGCCCCATTACACACACGTGGAGCAGATCTGAACCCCACCCTCCTCCTGGCACAGCACTATCCCAACCAACCCCAGGCCGTGGGGAAAGTGAATGTCATTTGCCGATGAATTGGGGGTGGTTTGTTACACAGTTGTGCAGCACTATCTGACTAAAACAAGTCCGGCCACTTATCTTCTCTGGACCTCTCTTTCTGCCTCTCTAAAATGGGGCCGCTGGATTATGATCCATGAAGGAGAACCTTTTTTCTCCTGCTACACAACTAATGGCTACATCTTTATCACCAATAATAACAAAGACTAAATGTGCCACAGTCAAATATCGCAAGGCACCGAAGAAAGAGAGGGACCGGGAGATATTAATTCAGGTTAAAAACTAGGGCCTTGGGGCTGGGGATTTAGCTCAGTGGTAGAGCACTTGCCGAGCAACCGCAAGGCCCTGAGTTCGATCCCCAGCACCCCAAAAAATAATAATAAAAATAAAAAGTAGGGCCTAGTCCGTTGCCTTAGAGTGAGCTGTTTCAGTGGAGAAAGGAGGAGAAGCCCCACTGAAGAGCTGAAGGGAAAATGAGCGACGTGGGGTCCTCTTTCAAGCGGCTTGACTAGGAAGACAAAGAGGGTCAGGGCAGCAGGTGGGGTGGGAGACACAGTGAAAACAACAGTGGATCCTTGGTTGCCTGGTTGGGTGGCTGGCAGGCTGGCTTGTTTAAGGTGGGAAAGAGCTGAACCTGCAAAGAAACGCTCACAGTGATAGGTAAGGACAACGGGGCGAAGGGCTGTGACAAGAATGAGCAGAAACCCAAAGATCTGGTGTGCAAGGGGGAGAACAGAGCAGGGCTTGGCAGGATTTCTTTACAGACATGCTGCTTGTCATTTATACTTCAAGTTCTCAAGCTCAAGGGCCGGGCAAGTGTCACCTAAGGCCAGGAAGAGCCTATGAAAAAGGACCGTGCTTCTACTTTCCTAATCAGGCAATAAATGTAAATTTTGACACAGAAAAGTTTGAAAAATTGCATGGAAAGCTCAATTTATAGAGCATTTTTCAAGAAATAAGTTTTCTTTAATTTTTAAATACCTCCAAGCAGGAGGCGATGGGGACTAAGAGCCGTCGATGACCACTTGTGTGGGTGTGAGGTTTCCCCTTCAGAAAGCCTCATTCTCCTTTACACGACGTCAGGAAAGAATGGCCAGCTCTGTGTCACCATGTGGAAACGTGGCAAGGTGCAGGGCTGCCTGGCATGTCTGCCTTCTTGGGAGAGATGCCCGAGGTGTCTTTCTCAACTGTCTTCCTTCCCCTGATCACTTGGAAACCTGCCACATGCTGGCCTCTGTCACCACCACACTGCTGGTAACCACCTCTAGCATCCTCTAGGACTCCTTAGTTACCAAGCCCAGTAGGCGTTTTCCAAACCTACCCAGTGGGAGAAGCCCAGGACCATTCCCTGCAAGGCCTCTTGTTTTCAGCATAGCTCTCCTTAATTTCCACACCACTGCATCGCTGGGAATTGTGCGCGAAAGCACAATGTTCTAAAAATATATAAAAAAAAACCAAAGATTGACCTGGGCAGCATCTGTGTAACTACTCTTAGGTGTAAGCCTGCGGTGAGCAGATAATACTAATGGCTAATGTTTACTAAATACCACCTGTGCCCAGCACAGCTCCGAGTGTCTCCGGGATTTAGCTCACGTTACCCTCACCTCGCCCCATGAGCTAGATACTATGATTACCCTCTTTCACAAAGGGGGGAAACTGAGACCTGGCTTGGTTAGGGTCAGAAGGCCAGGCAGGATGTGAACCCAGGTGGTCTGACTGCAAAGCCCGAGTTCTGGACCACTACAGAAAGCGGGCAAAGGCGGCTAAGAGAAGGTGTTTTAAGGGCAGTGTTGAAGCAGCCCGCTGCTGAAATGCCCGAGTTTGGCTTCTCTTCCTAGATGGGGTCGGCTGTCACCGTGGCACAGGATTATGTTTCACAGTCCTTCCTTTCCCACCCAGCACAGACGTGAGCGTCAACCCACAGCCCAGTCTAGCCTGAATTATCAAGATGAAACCACAAATCAAGATCTAGATCTCAGGGCTGCAAATTTAGCTCAAGTGGTAGAGTGCTTGCCCGGCAAGCGCAAGGCCTTGAGTTCAATCGCAGCATGCACCCCCCAAAAAGATTCGAATCTCAGCACAACGAAGTCTTGTTATACAAAGTATGACAAAAATATGATGATCGCGTAAAAGTTGTTTTAATTTACTAAAGTAAAAGACGCATTGCCATGAAGCCCCTCAAGATGCTTCCCCTTGCTTTGAACATACTTATCTCACTGTTCTTGCCACTTTCAAAACATTTACCTTTCAGTCATTTTAACTTTTGGAAGGACTAGAATTCGTATGGTGCCAGATCCAGCCAATAAGGTAGATGAGGACACACCACCTTGATAGAAATTTCCGTAAGTGTTTTTAACCCATTCGAGACCTGGGTGCAGCTACAATAACGCAGCTAAAGACACTCACGAGAGAGGACGTCCAGAACTGCTCCAGAAAGTGGGGAGAGGGATGGGATAACTGTGTTTGAAGAGGGGGAGTGTTTTGAGGAGAACTAACGGCGGTGCATCTTCCACCGTGATCATCTTTTAAATTTGTCCTTCACACATTCATCGTATTTTTTTTTTTGCCACACTTGGCGTGCTGAGCGGGGGTGGTCACTGTCGCAGTGGTATGCGGGCAGACTGGAATGGAAATTCTTTGTGATGATATTCACAGTGACAAAGAACGACTAAGGAGCGCCAGGTGTCCTTGTACGCTGAGTGCGTGCCACAGAGTTGTATGTGTTGTCTGTTTAACTTGGTCGGGTGGAACAAATCGTTGCTTCCTATTACTTGACAGAACTGGACTGAATGCCCAGGCACACGGCAAGCCCTTAAGCAGGCGATGGGTGAGACTTGGGCCATCCCTTGGGGAGCTCATTTGCTGCTGGGAAGCCGGGTCGGGGAGCAGGGAGAGAGGGGAGAGGCGCAGGGGGCATGCACCAGAGGTTCCTGGAGAGGCTGCCCCCCGGGTGGAGGGAGGGCATTGAGTAGAGGGAACTGGCGGTGGACAGTGTGGCCCGCGGAGGGAGCAGTGTGGCAGAGAACTGGGTGAGGAGGCATCCGACAGGGCAGGAGAGCCTCCTGGGCTGAGGTGGGAAGACTGGATTTCCTGGAGTTTTGTTAATGCAGATGAGCAGTGACCTGGCTGGTAACCAGGCTGCAGGTGCAGGGTGTATTTCAGCAGTGGGGAGGTGGGGGGG
>PVJO010002485.1:0-31945 GCA_004026905.1 Hystrix cristata | reverse complement strand
GCCCTCCTCCCTCCTCTGGAGACCTTGCCCTGCCTCCGTGTGCAGGCCCCGCCACCCTGAGGCGAGGTTTCCCCTCCTGCCCGCTCTCCCTCGCACACAGAGGGCTGAGGGCAGCGGTGCACTGCGACCACACTGGCTTTCGCCGCTTCCCAGCCGGGGGCCCTTGGCCTATTGATTTGGGAAGGCAGGAAGGTGGTGTGTGAGACGTTTTCAGCATCTCAGGGAGCCTAAGGTAAATTGTGCGTTTATTGACAATAAGAGGGTGCGGGTTAGCTAAAATGTCAGGTCTCTGTGCTTTGGAGCGGAGTTATAACTCGGTCTGCTACTGCCGTTATCTTATTGATCACTTCTTCTTGGCAGAGCTTCCAATCAGCTTGCCCTTGAATAATTAAGGTGGGAAAATCAATCAATCATCACTTAAATAGACACTGCGGTTGGGACGATAGAACACAGGACCCATGGGGAAAATAACATAAACAGAGGCGGCTGGTGAGAGTGAGGTCCCAGTGCTTTGAATGGTGGGGACTGGCATTCCATCCAACATGACCGGAAGTGCCTGTTCTTTGCCGCCTCTCTGCTGGGGCGCAATGTCTCATCTGCTCCACACTCGCTGGTGTCGGGAGGCCCCGTGCAGACCCCAAGTGCTCTGTGCCATGTGTCTGCTAAATGGCTGTGTGCTGCCTTCCGTCTCCTCGCCTTGCAGTCTCGCTCACCAGTGTGCCCATCACCTTATCTACCTGAATTCAGGTAAATGTTATCCACAGCCCAGCAATGAAGGACACCAGCATACGGCCTAGGAAACCCTTGACTGTCAATGAGTGCATCAACTAAGAAGTGATTTATGTACTTTTAAGCCATGCGTATGACATTCTGCTAGGTGCCAAAAACACAGTGCTCCCAGCGTGGAAGTTGGAGGGAGATTGATCCTCCCTCCCCTGCATGTGCAAGCATGCACACGTGCACCCCTAGGCACACACACTTTGCAACAACAGTCATTTGGAGGCAGTGTCACTGTCTCAGTTACTTGTACATAATCATGATTGTTAAAGTTTATTGAGCAGCTACTATGGGAGAAGGCACTCACAGGCTTCAAATCCAGGCCCTGCCCTCTGGGGTGTGTAGTCAGATCAGGAAGGCAGGACCTGTGTGCAAAACCAAGTGATGCAGGAGGGTGCCGAGATTGCTGCAGAGAGAGAAACAAGGCAGAGGAGGCGAGGCTTGCAGAGGACCAGCCTGGTTGAGGAACCTTCGGGGAAGAGTGTCATCAGGACAAGCGTTTGAAGGACGGGCAGGAGGCAGTGAAACTGCCAGGGAGGCACTGTGCGTGCAAAGCAGGGAGAGAAAGGCCCTCTGTGTGCCGCCCAGGCAGGGACAGCAGGAGGGCTCCAGGCACCAAGCGGCCTTGGGTTAGCATGCACGGCGCTGCTCTCCCCCACAGAGCTCTGGAGACCGGGTTTTGGTGGAGCCACAGTTTGTAGGCGTTAGTTTGTTTTGGGCAGATATTCTCTGAGACCTTTTTTTCCCTAGATTTTCAAAGAAAAAAAATGGGGTTGGCCTTTTTCTGGGACTGTGTTCAGGAATCGGCTGTCAGCTAAGGCGACACATTGCAATGACATGCAGGAGGCAGCAGACGGTCCCACAGTGTGGCCAGTACGAGACTGCACTGAGGCTAAACACGCAGAGAAAGCCACAGGTTTCCAGAGAGCTCCCAGGTCGGCGACCCCACCTGCAGGAAGTTGTGCAACTTTACTTATGTCTGACAAACCAGGAACAAGGTGGCCTGACCAACAAGCGTCGGTATCTGACCCTGTCCCTTCTCTCCCTGAAGTCTCCTCCCAGGTCTGGCTGCACCTGTGCGGCCAGTGGGTTCCTGGAGCTGGCCTCACCTTCAGCGGCAAGTGGTAGATGATTAGGGCAGTTCGCATTGCATCCGGGGTGGGAAAAGGGGCTGTTCAGCAGCTTTACTCTGGGGAGAGGCCGCCTCCAAAGGGGAGAAGCTGTGCACAAGCACCACTCAAAAAGGTACAGACAGAAGTCTGATGGTTTGCTTTGTTTGGGCAACGAATGAGATTCTTTTCATTTTTCTTCTTTGTAGTACAGGGATTGAACCCTGAGCCTTCCCACTAAGCCACAACCCCAGAGACAGGATCTTGATAAATCACCAAATTGTGCAGGCTGGGCCCAAACTTGCAATCCTCCTGCCTCAGCTTCCCAGAGTGCTAGGATCATAGGTGGAGGCAACCACGCCCAGCTCAAAGGAAATTCTTCCTTCATTTCTGCCCAAAGAACAGATGCTACAGCCTGAATTTCTTGCTAGATAAGAGAAGATATAACCAAAAGTAGTGAGAGTAGCACTATTGGTTACTTTCTTTTAAAAAGTCATATATCCAATAAGCATAGTCCTTCAGCAGAATTCACAGGCTTCCAGAACAGCCTCTGGAGTAAATGACTACATGCCTTATTTTTTTACAACCACATTTAGTTTTGGATTGCAAATAACATCACCCAGTTTAATCACCTATTTGCCAAAATTTGGGAACTTTTTAAAAATCAGTTCATGCTCAGCCAGACATAGTGGTATATGGCTGTAACCCCAGCATTCAGGAGGCTGAGGCAGGAGGATCACTGCAAGTTTGAGGCCAGGCTGGGCTACATAGTGAGTTCAAGACCAACCTGGACCACATAGCAAAATCTTGCCTCAAAAAAATTTAAAAAAACAATCCATCCTCAACAAAGCTTTGTTGCTTTTAAGATTTTCAGCAAGCCACACTCAGACCCCCCGGAAGCCCCTCAGAAAAGCCCCGAGGATGAGTGTCCTGGTAGACCTGAGTCGGCAGCAGGGCTCGGCCTATCAGGAGGGTGCCTGTGAAGGTCATAAAATGCATTTGGCTGTATGAGTTCTGATGCGTATGCTAAAATCATCAGTCACATTACTTTACAGTCACACCTCGTACTCTCGTTCTGGAAAATCAATAAAGTAAGAAGGACAAGGAGATTGTGTGTAACTATTTAAAAGAGAGAAAACAAAACAAAACAAAAATATGCTATGGAAATGGTCCTGGAGGAAGTACAGACCTAGTTTTCATAAGGAGGCTCAATTTTATCAGCAAGCTCATCACTGAGTATTAAACCAAAGTACCCATGGCATCCTAGGCAAAAATAGAAAACAATAAAAAAAAGGAGGAAAGAGAGCACATTGTTTTTCTGGGTGCTTGGAGGCACTAGAAATTATCCACGGCCTTTAAAATGTCGTTCTAAACTGTGCCTATTATTCACACTCTTAATGTTTCATTCCACCCGATGTTACAAACTCCAACGCTGCCAGGATACTGCTCCCTCCTGTCCTGTCCCCGGACCCTTCTGCTTCCCACGGTCCCATCGGACTGGCTGGTGACCCAGATAGGCCCAGGGCTGGGCTGGAAATGGGGGGCAGTGAGAGTCGTGTGTGAACCTGCCTTGTCGCCCTGTATGCTGCACTGTGAGCTACTTCCTGGCTCCCGCGACAGTCTGATGGCCCCAGGAACTGTCGCCAAGGATGCTGCAGGTAGCCAGGCAAGAGGAGAAGCAGCCATTCGTGGGCCACTGTGTTGTATCCAACTCGCAGCCAGTGTTGGCAGAGGCCCGCCTGTGGGTCTTCATCAACAAACTTGGAAGCCACCGAGTCCTAATCTAGGTTTGGCAGTCACCTGCGACAACTGCCATGCCACCCATCAAGTGCTTCTGTGGTTTTCCTGAGGGATCTGAGGACAGTCATGACCTCCCAAGCCAGTGTCCCTGCATCTTCCTTTTCTCTGCCCTCAAACTCGGAGCCAGGTTCTACAGCTTTTGCCTCTAGACCCCATATTCTCTGTGTCCTGAAGGAAACAAGGCATCAACTCTGGAAACTCAGAGTGTGGAAAGGGATAATTTTAATGTTTTATCCTTCTGGTTCTGTTTGTTTGTTGGTTTGTTTGTTTGTTTTGTGGTACTGGGGATTGAACCCAGCATGCACTGCGTTACATCCACATCCTTATTTTAAATTTTTAAAATTTTGACATAGGGTCTTACTAAATCACTAAATTGCACGGGCAGGGCTGGAATTTGAGATCCTCCTGCCTCAGTTTCTCATTATGTCCCTGTTTTTCAGCCGCTCTCTTTCCACCCAACCAATTGCCTCCCCCTTTTTTTGTTTTGTTTTATGACAACAGAGTTTCACTGTGTACTCCAGGCTGGCCTTAAACTCACTATGGGACTCAGGCTGGCCTCAAACTCACTGGCTCCTCCTGACTCAGCCTGCCGGAGTGCTGGGATTACAGGTGTGTGCACCACCATGCCTGGCTCACAACTGCCCTTCTAAAGGAGAGCCCCGGCTGGTCTTGCTCTCACCACAGCCATTTGCATCGTCACTTTATCAGAGATGCATGGGGCACACTGGGTTAATAAAGTTTAACAGGTTTCTTTGCTGCAGAGCTTTTCAGGGCCTTTGATGTGCTGCGAGTCTGCAAGAAGGGCCTAGCTTGGACCTAATTTCCCAAACACTTTTAGGAACAGAATGTGGGAAGTAGTGGCCAAATTGATTATCAGTCTGCAAATGCCCCCATTCTGAGGCCGGACTCCTGCTCCTGCCACCTCTGACTACCAGGGAACACAGTGGTCCCTTGGAACCTGCCGGGCACTGGTCCCAGGACCTCCCACAGATGCCGCAATCTGAGAATGCTCGGGTCCCTTACATAAAAGTGTATAGTGTCTGCATATAGCTGCGCAATCCTCCCGTATATTTTAAATCATATCTCAGCCTCTTATAATACCCAGCACAGTGGAAATGCTACATGAGGAGTTGGTTCATGGTATTGTTTAGGAAATAATGACACGGAAAAAGTCCGAGCATGCTCAGTGCAGACACAGGCATCGCAGCCCCAGCCACCTCATCACCATGAGACTCAAGGCGAGCACTGCTCCTGGGGATCCTGGGCCAGGCCGAGCTGCGATGTGGCAGGAGGGCACAGCAGCAGGTGTCCCCACGTCACTCGTGCAGGTGGATTCGGTTTAATGCGCAGGTGGGGGAAAGTCCAGTTTTGCTTTTTGGAGCTAAGATTTATTCGAGTATTTCAGTCCGCAGCCGGTTGCCTCCTTGGATGTAAACCATGCAGGTATGGAGGGCTGACTGTACCCAGATGGCGTCTTGCTCTGACGAACGTAAGATTTCTCATCTTGGCTCCATGCGCCACTTCAATGGTTTCTTTAAATGTGATCTGGGAGTAGATGTGGCTCTAGAATCTCCCAGGCATAAAGCAAGCTGTCTTCCGAGAAAGAAATTTCCAAGTGTCGTGGCAGGCTTTTCCTTTACAGTCTTCACAATCCCCAGCCACACCTTTACTGTGTGTGGGGCTGGGAATTGGACCCAGGAGCGCTCTACTACTGAATTCACCCCAAACCTTGCTATTTTTATTTTGGACAGAATCTTGTTAAATTGCCCAGGCAGCTAGCTAAGTACAAGGCCCTGAATTCAATCCCCAGCACCCAAAAAAATAAATAAATTGCACAGGCAGGACTCAAATTTGTGATTCTCCCACCTCAGCCTTCCTCAGTGCTGGAATTACAGGAATGTGCCATTCTGCCGGGTTCGTATTTTAATTTAAACTGGTCCTAGGAGGAGATTGGGTCAGAACACTATTGCATTCTGAGCCCTACTTTCATGTCAAACGGATTCATACCTCTGGGTCTTGGCACCTGAGCTTTGAGTGCAGGCTGGCATTGAAGTCCTTCCAACTTCCCAAGTGCCTCAGTCACCTTCCTGGGGCTGGGACAAATACCCAGCACCTGGAATTTAAAGGGGGCGAGGTTTATCTCGATCCATGGTCGACTGGCGCCAAGGCAGAAAGGGTGTGATGGAAGAGCCTGGCCCAGAAAAATTGCTCACTGCAGGGGCAAAGAGCAGGGAAGGAGCCAGGGACAAGAATACACCCTTCCAGGTCACACCCAAGTGACCCACGTCCAGCCTGTCCCCACCTCCTCTACCTGCATGAAGCTACTGAATCCTTTGATGAGCAGAGCACCCCATGGTCCCAACACATGAGATCTAAACCATGGTGCTGAGTCGGCTCTTCCCGGCTCCACCATATTCACATACCTCGCTGTGTAGACGGCTACACTGCCTCTCTCAATACCTTCCCGGCCAGAGGTGCCCCGGAAATCCCAATTCCTTCTGCTTCTCTGGTAGAAACCTACAGTCCCCAAGCCTCCATGTGTGGAGCATGAGAGTGCTTTCCTCTTTACCAGTAGAAAGGACCAATTTGTCACTCTTTTGTGTCAAAACGTTCCTCCTTTCACTAAGTATTTGCTCTCTTTAAAGAAATATAAAAGATGCAGAGAGACTAAAAGAAAAGAAAAGAACCCATAACCTCACCACCGAAGGAAACCCGCCATTAATATTTGGGCTGTTCCCTAACACTCTTTCTTCATCCTCCCCACAGGAATCCTGCTGCCAGATCTTAGGTCTTGCTTGAAAGTGTAGACACATTAGTACTTAAGGTCACTGTAAGCAGTATTTGATTCCTGCAATATGTTTCTTGGAATAAGAATTTCAAACCATTTTATACAGAAAAATTAGAGAGAGTTAGTTGCCTTTTTTTCTCTTCTAGTGCTAAGAATCGAACCCAGGGCCTCATGCATGCTAGGCAAGGGCTCTACCACTGAGCTATATCTCCAGCTGAAAAATGAGTTTTTCAAATGTTTTATGTGGCGTGTTCACCATTTAGCATGTGCTGCATGACCCTCTAGATAACCTGATCTACATCCCTAATGCTACCTCCGGCCTCGGTGGCACAGCTCTGATCACCGGGCAACCACGCGTCAGCCCATTTCAATGATCATCACCGAAAAGTGGTATCTAATGCAGTTTGGGGGAAATGATCAAATATACCTCATCTGGTTTAGAATAGTCACTTTTTAAATGAAAGCAGCTTATTTTGTCTTCTTCCCAAAGTCATGCATTCAGTTAATAATTGAGAAGTGGTTATTAAACCCATGCCATGGTCCCTGCTCTACCAGAAGAGTGGAGAAAAAGCCCAGCCCATGTGTGACAGCTAGAAAGGTGGACGGCAAATTGGCTCACACTGAAAACACAGCAGGCTTTCAGGCAGGGGGTGAGTAGCGGCGGGAGAGTCAGGAGTTGGAAAGAGCTGGAAGGGTAACAGAAGACCAGAGGGAGAAAGCTCGGAGAGATTGGGCAGGCGGGAGCCTTCAGCCAACATTCGTCAGAGGCCAACTAGTGAGATGAGAGATCTGATAAAAGCAGGGGGAGAGCGGACCTCTAAGTGCCTTTGGGAACAGAAAATGCTTCCCCAAGGAAAAGCCCTGAGCTCAGCAGCGAAGGAAAGAGCGGAGGAAGGGCTTTCTGAGCGAGGGGACCAGCTACGTGCAGCAGTGCGGCAGCCACGGTGCCCCGCGAAGTTCCATTGAACCACTGCACAGGCCGTGAGTGACAGAGTGGTGACAGGGCCATCGGAGGAGCCAGGCCAGCTGGAAGGCCCAGGACAGACCTGCACTTCCTTACTAGACTCCATCGGCCAAATGCTAGTTGGGTTTCTGCGCCCTGGACTTGAAGCTTACAGGATTGTAATCAGAGGAGATCTTGTCCCTTCTTTCAAGAGACGACAGGCTGAGGGACCGGATGCCAACTTGATGTCTCTGGTGACTTTCAGGATCCCCATGGCAACCTCGCCTGCCCAGGGCAGGTGTAACTCTCGCAGGAAGGACTAGTGTGTTTGGGTGCTTGGACTCCTCCCTCCACAGTTTCTCCCAGGTGCAAGGTGGCTTCGAGTCTCTCCTGACTGGAGCCGAAGCCCACCATCTCTTCCACGCTTGAGAGACACAGCCTTGCCCAGTCCATGGTGGGAGCTGCTGCCAGGAGTCTAGTCTGGAACAGGAGTGTGGGGAGCCCAAGGATGACGGCCTTTGCACCAGACCTGGGGAGGGACCCAAGGACACCAGACCACAGTGCCAGCCCCTTCCCATGTGCCTCTGCAGACACAGCTCCTTCCGGAGGCTCCGGTCTCCCCCTGCCTGAGCATCTGACCCTGATCTCTTGTTCCCTGACCTTGTGCCAGGGCCTCCCACCGCGCCAGCACACGTTAACAGGTCAATAAATATCTTTGTGATAACAAATGGCGTCGGCGCTCACTTCCTATTCACCACCTGTGCTCTACCTTAACCTCTGTCTCTGAGCCCGGTTATGAACATGGCCCCGGGAACAGATTATACACGCGCAGCTGCCTGGCCGGAGGGGTGGTGTCCCTGAGTCTCTGCTGCAAGCTGATTGTAAACACCTAGCCACGGCTGCTTATCAGTCAGGATGCAGGCCCCTTCCGCGATCGGAGAGAGCAGCGTCAACACGTGCATTTCTCTCATTCACTCATCAAACATTTATTGAGACCATTCTTTATGTCAGACGCGGAGCTGGGAGTTAAGCGTGCAGAAATGAAAAAGAGTCAATAATGACAGGAGCCAAATTTTAGAAAAGTATATAATGCAAACATTGATCCTGTGAGATCATCAGAGGGCTCAGATGGAACACACTTTCAGAACCACAATCAGAGCCTAAACTATTGATGAGAAAGTAGCATGAATAAGCATATTAGTAAGAAATGAAAGATAAACCTACAAACCCTTTAAACCACCAAGAATCCTTCCTTCCTTCCTTTCTTCTCTCCTCCTCTCCCTCCTTCCCTCGCTCCCTCCTTCCCTCGCTCCCTCCTTCCCTCGCTCCCTCCTTCCTTCCTTCTTTTGTGCCTCCTTTCTTCCTTCTTTTCATATGAGCTAGCACACGTTCCACCACTGAGCTATCCCCCAACCCCAGACCGATCTTCCTCTACTGCGGGTCACATGGGTGACCGTTAAGACAACGGCTGGTGTCTCTCATGAGCCCTCTGCGTGTCAGGCACTGCGCTTGGGCTTCCCTGAGCACAGAAAAGTGGAGGTGGATTACTGGGGTGTCAGGGGCAAGGGGCGCCCGTTTGCGCTTGGCTTTGCATCTGGCTGGTTTCACTGCCAGAGAAGCTAACACTGAGACAGAAAAGTTCAAAAGATAATTAAACCAGTTAAAAAAGCAAAATAGCACTGGGACCAAAACCAGGTTTCAGAGCCAATTTCCAAGAAGTAATTTCATCATCATAGAACATCAAACGTGAATTCCACTTTCAGCTATGCAAATTCCAAAAGAATAATACCTCACATTTGCATAATGCTTGATGCTTTTCAAAGTGCTTTCCCAGTTATTAATCTACAGGAGGCTTTATTACCCCGGAAACATAAATTGAAATTCTGTTCCAACTCCATTATTTTTTCCACTTTCCTCTCAAAAACCAGAGCCACCTAAATCCAGGTGCTTTTGATGGAGTGGGTAACTCCACTAAGTGCAAGGGACGGGGCGGACATTCACAAATGCGGCCCGTTGTGAGGTCTTCAATCTATGGACATCACAGAGCCAGGCTTAAGGAAATCTGCTGTCGAATTAACAAAACCACAGGGGAGCAGCTTGTAGTTCAAGTTTGAGATTCTTTCAGGGTCTCAAACTTCATGTAAGCTTCACATACTACGCTCGCCAGAATCCGTTCCCTTCTATCAGATATTAGGAAATTAGTTCCACCACTGTGTCCTTAAACCTGCAGAAATCCCTGTCAATGACTTCCCACCAAGTGGCCCGTATTTGCCAAGTGGCTTCTACATCTTTCCATTTTTTATGTAACATGAACCAAGAGGCTGAATGTGCTGTAAATCCAGCACTGAGAGAGGATCTTAGAAAAACGAGGTGAGAAGAGATGACGGGGTATGAGGAAATACTTCTACCCAAACCTAATGCCTTTCCAATTTTCTTCTTTCTCCATCTCTCTCAAACTTAATTACGCGTAGCGTTCTCAGTCACAGGATCACCAGCATTTCCTGACACTTCAATCTCATGCATTTTAGCAAAAGATTAACCTGGCTGTTTGCTTTTAATTCTGAAGCTGTGTTAATACTCAACTCCCTCTAGATTAGAAAGAAGAAAAACACACTCCCGCATACCCACCCTGGCACCAGGAAGGCCCCATGCTGATGTCACACTCCCTGGGGCTGGCTGCACTTACCATTTCAGGAGGGCTGCGAGAATCACAGACAGGGCCACCGTTACCATGAGACCATTCATTTCCAGTTTGAGAAACCCCAAGACTTCCATGGCTCCTCTGAGACCCCAGGGGCGTCGTCCCCCAGCAGAAAGAGGTCAGCGGTACTCCTGGCCCTTACTGGAGCCCTGATCTGCCGGTGGAGGAGGAAGAAATAGGCAGCCGAGAGCACATCACCTCAAGTGGGCCCCCCGAATGTGCTCTTTCTCAGAGTGTGTCTTTATAAAGAGGAAGGAAGAGGAGGGAAAAACAAAGAGTTTCAGGGCAAGGCAATGAATCAGCAACTTTATTTTCTTGATGACTGTGCTGTCAATAAACATTTATGTTAACTTCCCTGGGAAACAACAGCAGAAAGGCAGGCCCCATATTGCCTAAGAAACAAAATGGTTGCAACCATAGGCTGCTATGTTGATGACTATCTCTCAAAGAAAGACCCTCCTCCAAAACGTGCATGTATATACTTTCAAAAATTCATATCTAAGATATGGGTGAGGATACTGTCTGCTCTGAGGCAAGCCCCCAGAAAGCTGCTTGGCTCCTGGGTCCAGTGACCCTCATGGCTGGGAGGTGTCCTTGGTGTCAGGCCTTTAGAGCAGCCACAGATCTGGTCTCTGGCTGATACTCTCACGCTGAATAAGAGAGTTTCCTCAGTGTCCTTTGTCTGGGATCTGAGCTTCTCTGACTCAAGTAGACTGAATCATGTTTTGCTTATTACTCAGCGTATTACACCTTGAGTAACGGGAAGGGTGGATCGGAGAGGGGATCGTTCCTACGACATTCATCCACACATCCAACCTGGGAGGGCCCGGCTCAGTGCTGTGTTTACAAACAGTGTTGGTCCCAGATCCTGGAGAGTTTCCTTTGGAGAGAGACGGACAATAAACAGGGAGACAAATACAGCAGTTATTGCAAGCAGAGAAAAGCACCGTACTGGTCATGTGGGTGGGCTGTGATGTCACCAAGAGGGTGTGACACCAGGAGGCTGTCTGGGGGGCCAGCTTTCAGCTGGGACTTGTTAGGGAGTAGCTCGTCCTGTACAGAACCATCAGTAAAACCTCGGCCAAAAAGGAGACAGGCGAAGGTTCTGTGGGGAAAAGAACATCCCGTGTCGTAGCACAGCAAAGGGACTGGACTGGTCCCAGCCATCACTGTTCTCTGCCTGGTGGCCCCTCTGTATGGCAGGTAAGGCAAGGACAGGCTGATGGGGCTGGCGTTTCTCTTCTTTAGTTTTCCAGGCTGATTATTTCCCAGCTAGGTCTTATTTTGGGGGAAACACATAGTTGCTGTTCTGTGAGCGTCCATGTGTGCCAATTCATTTCATCTTCAAAAATAAGTCCAAGAGGCAAAGCTCATGGATGAACCCCATTTACAGAAGAAGAAACTGAGGCAGGGCAGCATGACTCACACCCATTTTCTTCACCGAGAGATGGTGTTCAAGCCTGGACATCATCAACATAAAAGCTGCAGAGAAAAGCAGAGGACCGGATGAGCCGCATCCATAAATCAGACAGGGATCCACAAGGGGACCGTCGGGCTTCCGTGCTTTCAGACTGCTCTGCCTCCATTCCCAGCTGCGGCTTGGCCCTCCCGAGTCTCCCTGCCGCTCAGTCCACCCAGTCAGCGCCTGGACTGCGTGTCAGTGCCACAGTGTGTCCTCCCTCACGGAGCGGGCTCCGTCTCCGCAGGGCTCGGTGCTCTCTGCCTTCCGCCCGGGAGCCACCACGCGGCTGACAGACGTGCCATCGACTTCATCACGGCCTTGGCTTCAGAGAGGGGCAGTGACCTTGGCTGTGACTTAATTCAGTGCATGTATTGAATAGATGCTCCAGGAAAAAAAATACTTTAAAGATTCCGAGGTGAAATAAACATGAGAAATGCTGGTGTAAACATCGGTTGGCAAGTTTATTTCCCGTGCAACTGCTCAGAGACCTGAAGGCTCCCCCCCGAGAGTGGGACACAACAGCAACATTTCCCAAGTGCCTTTGGCCACAACGTCCTGATGCGGGGACACTGACTGACATACCCCAGAACACGCTTTGAGAAATGTCGAGCAAGGCAAACTATTTACAGAGGAGGAAACGGAAGCCAGGAAAAGAAAGTGACTGGTATGAGCTCCATCATGTCTAGTGCCAGAAGCCAGATCTTCCTCACCCTTCTCCAGCTCTACCTCTGGATGGTGCCTCCGCATCTCCCTGTGGGCCTGGCTCCTGCCCCCGGCCCAGGGTCTGCCCTGTCATGCAGATGCCTTAAAACGCTGCTGGCCAGGCCGGGGACGCCTGTCTTTGAGGGTTGCCCCCTCCTCTAGGGGCGCTGAGTTCACAGGGTCCTTCTTCTAATATTCCTGGAGCCCTTCCTAGGCGTTGTGAGATTTGTAGAAATCATAAATGCCTTGGAGAGCTGAGCAGGCCCCTTCTATGCCAGCTGCAGAGCAGGGTAGTACTCTGAGAACTGTGAACAGCACTGTAGCCAGGATAAAAGGGAAGGGTCAGAAATGAGCAATCTAAAGGATGTTCACTGGGGAAGTGACAAGATTAACGACATATTACAATTTTGCTATCCGTGACACAATGTAGGGACACTGTGGCTGAGATTTTTCCAGGATGAAGGGCAGACTGTTGCCATGATACCATAGTTAAACGTTTGGCCTTTAACTATGTTCTGGATATTTTTCTTTTGATAATATGTCTACCAAAAATAATCAACTTCACAGAGCTGAATGGTAAATACCGAATATCCCAACACCTACAGACAGACTGTTAACACATTTGCGTACATCTCCTGGTATCTTTTTCCATACATATACAAGCATGTGTATAATTTTAGTGTTTGTAGAAGCTAGATCATGTCCGGGTCATTCTGCAACTGGCCTTTTTTACTTCCTGTGTCATGAGTATCTTGCCATGCCTATACCTAGAGAGACACATCATTTGCTACTCCTACTTGCTTCCATGTTTTCCCACCTTCACGTGAGTTATTAGAAGCAGAACGGCCGGGCCCAAAGGCTTGTGTTTCAGAGACGCTGGGAGGCGCCGCCCTGCGCCTGGACGGTGGGGCTTCCCCACCCTGCGCCGCTTGCTGGGCGCCCCGCACAGCTCCTCTCTGTCTCCACACACTCCAGGTCTATCTTTTTCTCCTCCTACCTCCAGGCAGACATCTCTCCAGAATTGAGTCAACTGTTTTGACTTAAGGGTTATGTTTCTTTTCAAAGCTTTCACTCTATAAATTCTGTGGTATTTCCTCCATGTTCCCGTGTTTAAAAACTGCCTGTGCAGATGTCTAAGCGGGGCCTTGCTCTTGGTGGAAGGTTCCCAGCTGCTCGGCAGGGAGGCTCAGGCTGCAAGAGGCGTCACTGGACACGTTCGCATCGCCACACAGGTCCCGAGTAAAGGACCACGATGCGTCCTCAGCACCGCACAAGGCCAAGGACCTGTGACTTGTTACCTCCCCCCTCCCCCCCAAGAACGCCTGGGAGGAGGTGAGCACATTTTTCATTCCTGGGATCCAAGTGTCTTCAAACTGGATGTCCCACTACTGTCTGAAACCAGACATTCAATACATTCAGGGGCCAGGCTCAAAGCCCAGTCTTCTGGCTTTAAACCCGTGTTTTTTCATGAGATCTAAAGTCACATCTTGGTTGAGTGTATTCATAGTACACGGAGCCAGTCTGCGATGGTGATAAGGTTTGTTATGATGCTTGACTCCCTCAGGCACAGAGCTGTGCAGGGACCAAAGACAGCTTGGTGTGTGTCTGTGGTCTGCCCTGCCCCCTTGCAGAAGACACTAGGGCCCCCGACCCCAGTTCGGTCCAATCTCCCCAGTGTCATTCGATACCTAAAGATTCTCTGTCCTATTTTGGAGCATGTACGATCAGGTTAGGAAGACTCGCCTTTTCTTTCACCAGTCAACAGACAGTTGACTGAATAGTAGGCACGGGGCACCAGGGTAAGAATCCCAACCTATGAGACGCCGGTCTTGCCAACAAGGGGCTCACCTTCCAGGATAAGGAAATGGACATGAAAAAAACCAGTCCCATCGATGTCGTAAGCTACGTGAAAACCAGAGGACTGGAGGTTGGTAAAGGGGTTGAAACAAGGGATGCCTGAGCTCTGACACAGCAGTACAGGGAGGTCCTGCTCAGAGGCACGGGAGGCCGGGGCTGAATGGGGAGGATGGTGAAGACCCTGCAGCCATAGCGTGAAAGCTGTGAAAGCCACTGTGGGCCATGCCAAGGAGTTTACATTTTATGCAAGGGTGGGAGGTAAGCCACAGCAGGGGATCAGACTGGGCAGCAATGTGATCAGATTTGCTTTTAGAAATACCCCTCGGGGGGCAGATTGGATGTTTATACTGAGATGAGGAGACTGAGTAGACATCTAGGTAGGAGACAATGGCCTGAATAAAGCAGGAGACATGGAAATGTACAGGGGAGGGCCGGCTTTGGGGATCACTGGGAAGGCCGAATCAATAGTACTTTGTCACTGGTTCAGTGTGGGGGTGAAAGGGGGAGTCGGGGATAATTTGAATTTCAAGTTTCAATGAACCCTAAGGACTCAGGAAAAGGCATGTGGAGGGAAGAACTGTGGCTCCGGAGTTGGCAGGCTGAGTGCAAGTCCCCTGGTGGCCACACAACGAAGATGCTCAGGAGATGGCCAGGTCTATAGGTCAGGAAGAACACTCTGAGGTGTTCTTTACCTCAGTGGTCAGAGTGTCTGCCTCGCAAGCATAAGGCCATGCGTTCGATCCACAGCACCAGAGGGGGAAAAAAAAAGAATTAAAGGAAGAAAACTCTAGTGGACAGAAGGAGTTTTTTCCCTGAGAGCCATTTGCATGTGGGTACATCAAAGCTGTGAGAGAACACTAGCCACAGAGATCAGTGGGAACACTGGGGAGTGGGCCATGGAGCGGATACTCAGGAGCTCAGGATTACAGGGAGGAGCAGAGGGGATCCCAGAGAAGGGTGGGGAGACCACGCTGGAGAACTGACAGAGGGATCTGCTTCAGCATTCAAGGAAGCGACCAGAGAACGGGGCATGGAATGTTCCAGAAGGCCCAAGTGACAGACTACTGATGCATCTTTGGATGTCGCAACTCGGTCATCATGGCCACCCCACACTGGCTTTGGACTGGTGTGTGTGGAGACAGAACTAGAGAAGAAGAGGCTTAGGAAAGGCTGATCACCTGTGCCCCCACCTTTCGGTGCCGTGGCTGAGAGGCGGGAGAAGACACAGGCTTGGGCTGCTGGAGGAGTAGAGTTTCCAGGCCCCACCATCTGAAGCGAGAGCGTCCCCTGCCTTTGGAGACTCGTGAGAGACAGCAGCCATCTGCGTGCCTTCCCCTGCCTGTGATAAGGGCAGACAGAGCTCTCTCCTCACTTCAGGGTTGCTATGGAGATGCGGATGGGTGTGTAAACAGCTTTAAGGTCTATGTCAGATCTTGATTTTGTATTGGTTGTGAGGGCAGGGACCATATTTTACATGTCACCGTACAACCACACCGCCTGTCGCGTTGCGATCACTTCCACTTGCTTGGCTCTCGTGAACACCCGCAGGCTGGGCGCTCCTTGGTTTATTCTGTCCAACCCAGTTTCCGCTCCCGAGTCTCAGACCCGTATCTTCAGCTGCCCACTGGGCTTCCTCTGACAGGAAGGAAGCCTATACCCGGCACCCCGGAACCAGATTCATCATCGCACCCGCCTGCCCCCATTAACCTCTTCCCCTTTCTCCATCTCAGTAAATTCTACCTCATTCTACTCAGCCCCAAGCTAGAAACTTGGGCTCATCCTTGACCCTTCCTTCCCTCTCAGCACCACCCACATATCGGTCACCATGCCCTGTTGGGCCCACCCACTAGGTCTCTCTGGTTCTGCCCACGACTCCCTTTACCCAGTCATCCTACTTCGTCCCATTGGTTTGGCCAAAGCCCTGGTGTCGACTCAATGTCACATCCTCTTCCAGGTGGTGGATACACTAGTGCGGCAAACGAGCTGAGTGTCTGATCTCACGGCACTTGTATCTGAAGAGCTTCCACTCATTCACCACCCAGTGATCTCTTGACAGACTGCGTGCAGCCTCTGAGGCTCTCATTCCTTCATTCGTTCATTCAATCATTCCACAATTGTCTCTTGAGCTGCTTCTAGGAGCTGGGACTGTGCTGGGTGTGTCTGAAAACTGTAGAGAGCACTGACCTGACTGGGGGCATTGGGCAAGGCTGATGCAGGAGTCAGAAGTAGGGTCAGAACAGCTCAGAGCCAATGTGCTGTGCGAAAAAGGTACGATTTCCTTCCACGGGGGAGAAGGCAGATCACTGAAGAGCTCTGAGCAGGAGAGCGAGGCGATGTTATTTAGGCCACCTGTGTCCCATCTGGTTTCATTTTTAAAATCAACATGGAGTTCATTAGATGATAATCTAATGCCTGAACGTCAGCATCACCCAGGTGGCCCCTGTCACACAGCGGGGGGTCCAAAGTGACACTATCTTTCAGATCCTGACTGTACGTGTCACCATAAGGCAGGAGACAATGTTGTCGACTGCAACTCCTCTTGATGTCACTAATCAGACATAGCCTATCCCATCTCCTTCACATTTCAGCCTCTCTATCAATCGATGTCACCCATGATCTCAGCTTGTCAGATGCTGACGCTTTCTAAATTGTCATTGAATTCTCGCAGCACTCCTTGTGGCTAATGCGGCCACATGTGGGCAATGGGACGTGGTCCTGCATGTGAACCTGCAGGGTTGGCAGATGGCTTGACTGCCTGGAGGCAAATTTGGGAGCTTTCGACAAGCTAGTGCCTGGGACAGTCATTTTTCACCTCCCTGTCACTGGGGTGGGCCACGTGCTGAGGAAGCCGACAGAAAGCAGAACGCAGAATCCACAGAGCTTGGCGGCAAGGCCACAGGTGGGATTCTGCAGGTTGTTGTCACCCAGACATCGCACCACAATGTGAAGAGGACACCATGACACAAGCATGGGGCCAGGAAAGGGAAATCGTCAAGAAGAAGTTTTTACAACAGCTGCCTCCGAGGACAGACCCCATCTCCACCCAGAACTGGCCATGCAGGAGTAAGGACCAAGTCTGTGGGGAATAATGGACCAGTAAGTGTTGTACCAAGAACCTCCCCATCTCAAGGGTTCGATGCCACAGAAATGTGTTTCCACTCACACCGCAGTCCACATGCAGGCGTTCAGTGGATGTTATAGTTTATATCTAGAAGTCCCCAGAAAGGCTCACGCAATCACAGGTGGGGGTTTTAGGAGATAACTGGATTATGGGGTTATAGCTGATTTGCTGTTCAGAGGTGGGGTCTGATGGGAAGAGGCGGGTTACCGTGGGCATGACCTGGAAGGGTTTTTCTCCCTCCCCGTCTCCTCCCTGGACTCTCTCTGCTTCCTGTCCACCATGCTGTGAGCAGCTGTTTTTTGCCATGCTGTCCTGCATTGGAGCCAGCCGCCTATGGACTAAAACCTCTGCAAACCACAAGCCAAAATAAACCTCTCCTCCTATAAATTGCAGTTTTTCAGTATTTTGTCCAACTGATGAAGAAAGTAACTAAGACACGGGGCAACTTCCTGTGCATCTTCACGATTCAAGGTGGCTGCAACCTCAAGGAAGCCCTCCAGGACCTCCCAGAGATGAGGGGTTGTCGATCTGTACCCTGCCATCCTCACCCTGTCCTGCCCATTGAGGTTGCTTCTATTTATATGCTAGATGTAAACTTTTTGGGAAGAGGATCTATATCTGATTCAACATTATGTTCCCCCATGGCCAGGAAAACAACTTCTCACCCTGTAGGTGTTCATAAAATGTTTGTTGAATGAATGAAAGAATGAATGAATGAATGCACGTGTGCCTGTATTTTAGGTAGCTGCCACCAGATGGCAATAATGCTCTTCAGGTTATGAAGGTGGCTGGCACCACTGTCAGCAACACCTGAAATACATTCGGGTCTGTTCCCATAATCCAAGTACCTGGTTAATTCTCTATAAAACGTATCAGTGTATCGAAATAGCCACAAAATCATTTCTCAAACTGGATTTCGTAGGAAAGCTGTCACGAATGAAATACCATAAGGAAAGGGAGAGACGGAAAAAGCACCTGCGGGTCCTCCGGCAGCTGGGACACCAGTGACCCGGAGCACCTGAAGTTTCTGCAGCTGTGCCGGCCTGATGCTGGCTCCCAGGCCTTGCTGGCACCTCTTCCGGGTTCTCGGCCTCTTGTTTTCCCTGCTTATCTTATCGAGGTGTTGCCAGTAGACCTGCTTGGCTGGAGGCTGGGTTCAGGAAGGAGCTGGGGAGAGACAAGACTGGCAGAAGGGCAGTGCAGCAGGGGAAGGGCTCTGCCTACCAGGCGGAGTGTGGACTCTGCCCTGCTGGCACCAGGAGTGCGGCAGAGTTTCTCGTGGGGCAGACATGTGTGCACACTTGCATAGGCAGGTGGGTGTGCAATGTCCAAGCACATTTGTGAGAGGGGTAGGCGCGGAGAGTGAGAGGCAGTACCAAATGCTGCGGGGGGCTGAGGAGAGACTGGTGCAAGGGGGACGCTGGGCTTCTCTGCAGGGTCTCCGAGGTAGGGCTGAGGCCAGAGACCAGGGAGGCGATGGGGGCGGCCATCCCAAGCAGCTCCAAGAATGTTCATGGGTAGAACTGGCGGGATTGGGGACCAGGAAGGAGGAGGAGGAGAGAACGGCGTCATGCTCTGCAGCTGCCCCCTGCCCCGTGCGGCCCTGCCAGGAGGACATGAAGGTTCCGAGGCTGGGGTGGGAGCCGGGGATGGGGTTGCTGAGGGGACTGGGAGATAGATAGCCAGTTGTTTGTAAGACGAGCATCCCAAGGTTCCCACACAAGAAGTGATCGAAATAATACGGTGAATGTTTAAATTTCAAAAATGTTTACAGTAAGACACATGGCACTTCTCCCAGGATTCTTGTCACTTTCTGAGCAGTTCTGGAAGTACTCTTTTGTGAGTGTCTTCAGGAGGCGTGATGAAAAATACAGTGAAGGTTGCTGCCGAGCACCATCCCATGGAAATGTAGGCTCAGGATGCTGTGTCCTCATTCACAATATTCGCCAAATCTAGCGCTAACACTTCTGGGTCTTCCTCAGAGTCAAAGTGACCACAAAAGGGAAACCATCTTGAATCAATTCAGGACATCACGGCAGCCACAACAGCACGGCTAAGGACACAAAGGAGGGCGTCCAGAGCTATATGTGTTTATTGTAATAATTGTGTGTGTGTGTGTGTGTGTGTGTGTGTGTGTGTGTGTGTGTGTTTGTGCTGGGGATGGAACTCAGGGCCTTGGGCTTGCTAGGCACGTGCTCTACCACTGAGCTACATCTCCAACCCTGTAATAATTTCTTACAAATCTAAATACTCGCTGTATTTTTCCATCTCTGCTACCTCGATTCTCCAACTTCAGCGAGTGCGGCGCTTAGCCATCGAGGTTGTACGATGCAGACACCAGGGCTCCGTGGCAGTTTTGGACTCAGTCAGTGGTCCTGGGCTGGGGCTTGAGAATCTGCAATTCTGGCAGCTTCCCAGGGTGCTGTGCTGCCGGACCACAGGCCTCTGAGAACAGTGTTTCCCAGCCCTACCTGAGCAGCAGATGCACTGTGGAGGCTTTAGAATTCTAAAATCTGAGCCGACTCAGGCCGAGCCAGTCAGACTCCAGGTGAAAGAACCTCACCTAGAGGCTTCCCCCTTTCACATCAGACTTGAGACAGTTCCTCAGGTCGGAAGGAGCTCCAGCGCATCTGCAAATTCTGTGGTTTCCATTTATGGATTTCTCCCTGTTGTGTCTCTAACATAGTCCTCTGGCCCCAGGAGAGGGGCTTCCCATCCTCCCTGGGCAGGTGGGCTGAACTGGCCAGAACTGTCCAGCTCTTCCTAAGAGTCTGTGTGGACTGCTTCTGACACGGCCTTTCTCACGATAAGCACACATCCCTGTGCTTTTTCAATTCTTATTCCAGAAATACCTGTTCTGCATCCCTGTGGATGGGATGGGCTCACTGTTTCCCTGCTCACCTGCCGAGGGGAAGCCACCTCTCCGAAGTGACCTCCTAAGATGCCCTGGCCTCACACTTGCCCTTTGCTACCACCCGGCCATTGAGAGTCTACGTCTGTCTTATCTCCCACCTGGTTTATTTTGTTGTGGTCTGTTTTTTGAGACTGGATCTCATTATGTAAGTTCAAGCCAGGTTTGAACTCACTATGTAGCCCGGGCTGGCCTCGAACTCACAAAGATTCTCCTGCCTCAGCCTCTCGAGTGCTGGGATTACAGGTGTGCACCACCATGCCTGGCAACCCGGATTACTTGAGGTTCCAAAGGAGCTAAGAAGTCTGTCCTTTCCCTCAGTGAGGTAGTGGAAGATGAAGTAACATAAGGTGTGTGGGATGGGAGTAAATATGGGCCTGGAATCCCACATAACTGCATGATGGAAAGGTGTTGCCAAGGTAAATTAATAAGAAAACAGTTGGGTGATGTTTACCAACAGAGTCAGTTTGAGGTGTGTTAACTTGCCACATTTGCTTTGTTGAATAAGCTGCTGGTTAGAATAATACATTTCACAAGAGGTAGACTCTCCGTGGAATTGACCAAATTATTCTGTCTGCCTGGTCAGGCTACCTAGAAACTAGGAAACGTGCCAAGGTGAGGACCAGGAGCCGCGTGGGGGCTGCCTTGCAGAGCACGTATTCATTCTCTCTCTCCCTGCCTCACTCCTACGCTTCGCTCTCAGCCTTGGAGCAGCAAGGTTAGGACTCTTCTCTCCTCCGGTACTAGGACCTGAACCCGGGACTGTCACGCTGAGCTACATTTATTGTCAGCCTCAGGATCTGTGTCACGGTCTCCTAGAGCCCTAAATCAGCACAGCCCTACAACTCTGATTCCCACCTCATGCTGAGACTTCCTCCTTTCTTCCGATGGTAACAACTCTCCCCTGATGCAGGCGAGGCTGCGACGAGTGTCCGCTTGGCGGGGCAGTCACCCTCCTGCTCGGCCAGGATGGTGAATGTAGGCGAGGACAAGGCTTGAGGTCCAGCTGCTCGCGTCCTGGCCCGTTTCCATCACGGGACTCTGCTGTCGCGTGGAATGTGTCACCTTCCCAACAAAGCCACCTGGGAGCTGCCTCCAGGCGAGACAGGCCACCGAGACGGGCCACCCAAAGAAACACCGATTCAGATGGAGCCAGACAGACACGAACTGGATGCGGTGGCTACTGGCGACAGACAGCTGCTTCTGGGGAGCAGAAAGGAGGTAGGACCAGGAGGCTCCGCCCTCCTGCATCTTGCCCATCCCGGCGCCTCAGAGACCAGGTCCTTTGTCACAACCCTGCCTGACACCTGCTTTTGGCAGACGAGGGTGAACATTCAGTGTCTGTCATCACAGAATCAAGTGTAGGTCAGTGTTTAGCATTCTTATAAAGAAGATCTAGAACGTTCATTGTTCCTGGGTTCTAGGACAGCCGCAGATAAGGTGGCCTCGGTGACATCATTACAGGAAACAGTCTGTGGGATTCAGACACCCAACTGAGTGTCTGAGGATGGTCAGGTGGCCACAGCCCGTGAGTCTCTGATGGGTGTTATCACTCCAAAGAAGCGGGATCTAAAATAACCAAACATTTGGACAAACCTAGGGAACCTGGACTTATTCCTCCGTCTCGAATGCTTTTCAGAAATCCACACAAGCCCAGCAGACAAGGAATGTCTGTCAGCCCAGGACCAGAGCTGTGTTTTCCTGGCCACCAAGCGCCAGGTCCCACGGCAGCATGGGTGACTCACACATGGTGGATGTGGTAAAGTGTCTGCAGGGTGCTCGGTGGGAGTTACTCAGCATGCTCCAAAAGGACATTGGTCAGCCAGGGCCGGGAGGTCTCTGGGACCCTGGACACGACAGGTCCAGGCCTCCCCCAAGATACTCTTCCCTGTTGTCTTCCTCAAACCGAACGGGTGCCTTCCCTGAAGACCTAACCCAGAACCCAGTTCCCTGAAGTCTTCGCAGCTCTGTAGGGGAGGCCACACGACCGTCCACTTTTCCTGCAAGCCGACCAGGTCATCAACGCAGGCACACAGGGCTCTACCCTTTCCCCAAATCTGGGAAAGGGAAGGTGGAGAAACGAATACATCCCGCCTCAGCTGCTGCTTCTGAGTCTCTTGGGCTCATTGTGTCCCTCTTACTCTGTTCCGCCCTTCTCACACAGGGCGGGAGATGCTTCTGTAGGCGGTCATGGTCAATGTAAAGTAAGTTTTCTTCCTTACATTCATCTGAACTTTCTGAACTACAAAATGACTACATGTTACTTTTAGAACAGGAAAAAAGTTCAGGAATCTTTTGGTTTGGGTCAAAGCATATGATAGAAGGGTGTCTGCTATGTGCACTGGCGATGTTCCCTCCAACTGTGCCCGAGAAGGTCACCCCCAGCAATATGGGCTCAATACCATCTCCTCACACTCATGCACATTTGCTCAGTAGAAATTCAGCCTTGACCGCAGAGTGTAAAACATTTCTGCCTGATTTTCTCTGCTTTGGGAAGATCTTCCTCCGCACAGCCCTCTCTGGGGCACAGGAAGAAGAGGGATGTTTTAATATTCCTGTACACTGCTCCTTTTCAAGGACGGCAGTAAGAAAGACATGGAAGGTACTGAATTACCACCTGTGGAAGACTATTCTCTGAACGAATTTCACTTGCGCCAAGGCCAGCATTTGAGGGCCTTGAATTTGGGAGCTACAAGCTATTGGTCCCGGATTTATGGCCATTGCTATGTCTCAACCATCTGTTCCCACACACATCTGAAATTTATGAAAAGCAATCGCTCTAAAAGATACTGGCCACGAAGTGCAGGGTAGGAATATCCCACCTAGCCACCATCACTGTCGCATGGGCCAATTTCAGGCTTTGCCCATTATAAAGGGAGCATTTCTTATTTATAACAGAACATATTCCGTGCCATTGGAAGAAGGCAGTCGGGTCTGCTTTAAATGTACAGAAAGCATCCCTCATCCAAAGTCCTTGGCGGTTTCCATCTGTAGAATTAACACTTCACATGAGAGTAAAGAGTCCTTTCCTTCTTTTCCTTCTCACCCTTCTTTCTTCCTTTTAACAGTCTGTTATGGAGCCATTATACCAGGTCTAAACTTTGATTCCAGTAGTTCCACAGGGTCCCTTTCCCAGAGACCCAGTCATGCTGTGGAATCATTTCTGGTCAGAACCGTCAAGTACAGATGCAGATAACTGTCCTGGCAACATCCCAAAGGCAGGTGAAGAAGAGCCTGTCTGCGCATTGTGTCCCTTGGTGGGGAGAATCCAGATTTCGGGTGACTGCGAATCGCAGCTCACCCTTCTTACCTACACCACACCTTTGCTCAGACATTTTAGATTCTTGGGGAACGTCTACCCACCACAAATGCAACCCATCATCGAAGTGACAGCATGCAGCATGCATACAAATTTGCACTCATCATAAGCAAGAAATAATGTCTCTCTATGAAAGGAGATTTAGAGAAATTTCAACATTTTTCGAGTTGAATCCAAGCCAAAATTAAGCTCTTTCAAATTCTGCCTACTTGAATCTGAGTTAAATCTGAATTTGATTAATTGAATTACATCTGAGTAATCTGAGTCTTTGGAGTTTGCTTTTCAGCCTGATGTTTGTGTAGACAGGATCTGATAGACCCCCTAACTGTCCTTTAGGGACAGAGTAATCTCTCTCTCAGATTTCGGTAACATGTAATTTCCACAAGATATAGACCCAGACTAGCTGGCGTAGTTTGGTGATATGTGATATTGTTGGTTTCAACTCTGTTATAATTTGCTTTTAAATATTTATTTGTGAAATATAAATCTTGCAAAGATTGGAATCTGCTCTGGTGAAGTGACGACTACTTTTGCTGTTGCTTAATGGAACTGTCGAATCTTCCTGGAAAACAAAAAGATTCTGTTATATAAACAAATCATCCTGGGGGGGCACAGAATAATTCTAGAGCATGCGCTGCTATGCCTCCTGAGATCCGAGCTCGAGTTCTGTAGACGGGTGGCAAGTTGGGCACTCTAGGAGAAGCCTGTATAGCTAATTGGCTATAAAAACACGAGCCAGGGCCGGGGATTTAGCTCAGTGGTTAGAGTGTTTGCCTCACAAGCATGAGGCCCTGAGTTCGATTCCCGGTACCAAAAAAAATAAAAAATAAAAATAAAATAAAAACACGAGCCACTCCGAAAAGGCTTAGAAATTAGTCTGTGTCATTAAAATGACAAGCATCCTGTTGAAAAACACAACACAAAAGACATCCTGAGTACATCTTTGGATTCTTTGCCTTCAGTCCATCTCCATGGTTAAGATGGCACCTATTGCCTAATGGATGCCGTCTCTGTTTTGTTCTGGCCAACAGAGAACTCTTCTCGTGGGCTACTCTGATTTTATGTCAGTCAGAATGATGACTTAGCATGTTCACTTTCATTCAGCAGCGGTGAGCCTGCTTTCTCTTTTATTCTATCCAGGCTATGAGCCCATTGGAGGGCACCACCCACACCCAGGTGAGGCTTCCCATTATCCATTCACACCCTGAACCATGCTAAATCAGTCAGTGGACTAATCCAGTATCACACACCCATGATCCAGCCATCTCCCCAACAACCCCATCTAGGAGCACATGAGATTTTGGGGGGACTCTAGATATCAGCCACAGCAGATTCCTGGGGAGCTGATAAAGCATTATCTTTGGGTGAATCTGTGATGTTTCCTGAGGAGAGCGGCATGCGAGTTGACAGATGGGAAAGATCCCTTTTGGTGTAGACGGGCACTGTCCAATCGGCAGGGGGCCTGGATAGAACAAAAAGGTAGAGGGAAGGCGAATGGGATCGTTCTCCTTCCTGAAGCTGGGATGTTCTTTCTCCCCAGCCCTGGGACATCAGGACTCCATGCTTTTGGGCCTCCAGGACTTGGACCAACTCTGCCGTGACCCTCCCCTGCCCCATTTCTCAGGCCTTTGGTCTTTGCCGAGAGTCACGCCTGCCTTCTCTGGTTCTGAGGCCTCATGACCTAGACTAAGCCACCTGCCAGCATCCTTGGGACTCCAGGTTGCATGTAGCCTGTCATGGGACTTATAAGCCTTCATAATTGCATGAGTCGATTCACCTGATAGACCCTGCATCCATCCGTCCATCATCCTATTGGCTCTCTCTCTCTGCAGAGCCCTAATACATTTACTACCCCACGAGGGATGAATGGGTGTTCCATAGACAGTCTATAGCCATGGACGCCAGCTGGGGACCGGAGGCAGAGCACGCCCCTTCCCGCCCCAATCAGACAGCAGTAAACCCCTCACACTCACGGATGCTCTAGTCACTCGGGCAGTTCATCCAGTCAACAGGTATCTTGTTCTTTTCATGGTGGGCTGGTGTGCTGTTCTATCATACAGCCCACAGCACTTCCCAGAATGACTAGAAACAGAGAGAGAAGAGGAAAGGAATCTTCAACTCTTTAAAGAATGATTCACTGAGCATCACTTGTGTGTGACAGGCACTCTGTTGGGATTACAGAGATGAGCGAGACATAGAAAGCCCAGAGAATCAGGACAGGGGAGACGGGGCAAAAGCAGATCTTCGCAATATGGTGAGACGCACACTGGAGTGGAGAGGGGTACATTCCCAGTATGAGTAGTGCTGGCTTAAAGGAGGAACAAGCCCTGACCAGACCAGATATAGATGGGGACAAGTGATCTCTGGGGAGAGGTGAGCCGAGCAGATTGCTCAATGACACACAGGAATCTTGCCAGCTGATTGTTAAATATGGCCGTTTGTTTACAATTAAAATCTATGCTTGCAATTAAATGAATTATACTAAAAACTATAGATCATAAATGTTAAAAATGTGTAACTTCCTAATTCTTTTACTACACTTTACCATTACCTCTGCCTTGAAGGGTTTTTAAGGTCTATTGCCTCTGCACGGTGGAAATTCTGTCTAATGGTGGCTCCCGCCCATCTCTTCCAACTTCTGCTCACCAAGCTCACGTTAGTACTCTGAGATCAGTCGATCGGAGGATTTATGCCACAGAAGTCAGCAAACGCTACAGAGCAGGGATGGTCCCCAACGCAGAAGACCATTTGCCAATAGATGGGCCAGGCTATGCAAGATAATGACACAGAACCCTAAGCTGTGCAGAAAGCCAGGAACCAGATGTGGCAGGGACCAATGAGGTCAAGAGAACACATTCCAGATGGCCTTGGAGACCCTATTGGGACGCTGGGCTGGGGGCTTCAAAGGACTTTAGGAGAGATGTGTTCATCCTTGTGGAAGCAGGGAGGATTGTTTAACTAGAGAGTTAACGGATTCGCCATGCGAGGGACACATCCCTGAGAACAGGTGGCTCTGGTGGCTTCCAGCCTGGGAGACCTTTGGGCAGAAATGTCCAGCAGACAACTGGCTGTCTGAAGGCCACTTTGCAGACATCTGGGCTGGGCCTGGACCAGACACCAGGCCTGTGGGTGGCAGTGAAGGCTTGGAGTGTGTGTGGCCACCAAGAAGGACACCTAGAGTGAAAATAGCAGGCTGAGGACAGAGTGAAGGGGGACATGGAGCCACAGATGGGTGAAAAGGAGTGTGGAGGGAGGAAGAGCAGGGGCTACGAAGACAATGGAGTGTAATGGAGATGGGGAAGATGTTTCAGGAAGTAGTGGCAGGGAAGAGATTACTTTTGAAACTTTCTAAAACTTTCTGAAAATAAACAACTGGTAGAAGTTGAGAAGAAATAAACGGGAGTGATAAAATACAGTGAGGTACAAATTATTCCTACACAGGTTTTTAAAAGAAGAGGAAAGATTGGATTGAGTCAAATAGGGTTTTTAAACATGAAGACGATATTAAGCAATCAATGGGAAAAGATGAAAAATCTAGGACAGTCAGGGTGAGGTGTGGAGGTGCACACCTATAATCTCAGCACCCAGGAGGCTGAAGGAGGAAGACCACAAGCTCAAGGCCAGGCTGGGCAATTCAGTGATACCCTGTCTCAAAAAAAAAAAAAAAAATTATGCTAACCAAGATGCAGTTAGAGGGAGTGCCGGAGGAGAAGGAGAAGATGTAAGAAGGGCATGGGCACCCTCAGGTAGAAGGAAAGATAATCCATCTGCGATGTCTAGAATCAGTGAAAAACAATGATAAGCAATTACAACAACTACAGTGATGTACATTGATCATTGCGCTGGGAGCTGGATAAACAATGGCTAACGAAACAAAAATGGTCCAGAATGGGAAGACAGACAAGACACAGGAAACCAGAAAAATAGTTGCAAATGGTGATTAAAATGTGTGATGGACTTAAAGAGGGTGCTGGAATAATGGTGGGAAGCGCGAATGTCGATGCCCAGGGAAATGGAGGAGGGGTTTTCTGAAGACGTTAAGCCAAGACCGGAAAGGTGAAAGGTGTCCTCAGGTCCAGAAGCAGGGAGGAGAGGGGGCCACAAACATCTCTGGACAGGTGACAGCCTGCAGAGGTGGGGACAATGTGGCCAGAGTCGAGGTTTGGGTGGAGGGAGGCGGAGTCTAATACTGGCAGGACCTTGAAGACTAAGTCAAGAATTGGGGGTTTTATCCTAAATTACAATAAGCCATTGGTGGAATGGCTTCATTCGGAAATGCAGGATTTGCATTTTTAAAGATTACTGCTGGGCCATTTGATGCTGAACAGGTTGGAGAGGGCAGAGAGGGACAGGAGGAGGGTCACAGTCTCCAGGAGACCTGGGGTTGGTCTGCACGAGGGGGCAGGCTACCCATCTGGGGTAAATTCTGCAGGACTTGCTGGTGGGTTTAAAGGAGAGGGGGAAACAGAACCTCATCAGCACATTTCTGGCTAGAAACCTGGAAGAGGAAGCCCCCTGTTGGAGGAGGAGATATGGTTAGGGGTGTCGGGAAATCAGTAGACAGGGCTTGATAGTGAGCTATGTGGAGTGGGCCAGGCTTGCTGCCAGTGGGGACAAGGACACCTTGTAGATACCAGGCCGAGTAGAGACAGTGTTAAGGAAACTGTTCTAGGGTGCCTGCGCCGCTGACACAGGAGAGTCGAGCGTGAGTCCAGGAAAAGAGGATCTGGGCTTAATTAAGGGCAGTGAGGATGACAAGGAAAAGACTAAAAGATATTTTGAAGACAAACTTGGCAACACACGGAGGTGAAGAAAAGAGACTCAAAGGGGAGCAGAAGGGGCGAGTGGGACCCATGTCTGAGAAAAGAGCAGGCACAGGGCCCCGGCCAGTTCCCACAGCGTTTCGGGACAGTGGCTGGGCTGAGCTTCCAGGTGAAAGGTACAGCAGACAATCTACTGGCAGGATCCCAACGGATCTGAGGCCCAGGCTGGCTGGGGATGGAGCGGCGCCTACGAAACCCAGCGATTCTGTCTTACCACGTGGGTTCCCACTCTTCAGAGAGGGAGGGGAGTTTAAAAGAACTAAGGTACACACCAACTCCCCGTGATGCATGTAATCATTGTGCACTGCTAAAAAATTTGAGAAATCAATCTACAAAAAATTAGAATGTAGAAACATTCATTTAACCTTTAAGCTGTATTCTCTACTCAAACCACACTGCACATAGTTAATCTTTCTTTGACAATTCAAACATGCAGAAGTTTCCTTCAGGATTTTGCCAGGCGTCAGGGTCACGCTCAGGAACGTGAATTATTGTTAGTGCAAAACAACTTTATGTAAAACAGAGCTACCAAGATTTCAGAACAAACACCCTCTTTGAACTTTGATATACAAAATGTACAGACGCACCGATCTCCTGCCTGGAAGGTTTCTATTTTCACACTTCTCAAAGCCTACACAGATTATGATTTTTCAATGTCAGTGCCACCGACTGGCACTTTGTATGCTGCTTTTGCTCTCCTCGTGCACCTCGGAAGCCATTTGGTAGGCAGCTAAGACTGTGGCTTGAGGAACAGAAGACCCGGCTTCTCTGTGCTCAGCACAACGGAAATCTGGCTGCACACACTTGGGGGCTCCCTCTTTTCTCCCCCCAGCCCCCTGTTTCACCTCCACCACCCCAGCTTCCATTTCTGGTCTTCCTCCCTTTTAATGCCTTCTCTTCCTCCCTCACTGACTTCTCTCTTTCTCCTTTGGCTTGCTGGTTCTCTTCTCCTTTTCTCGGCACTCAACCTTGAGTCTCATCGTCCCGGCAGACTACCCTCCCTGACTTCCGTGTCATCTGGCTTCGCGACGGCCGGATTCTTGATAAACTAAGATTTATGGTGTGTACACAATGGCGACCCCCCTGCTAAGCACTTGGAATGTATCTCATGAGCATTCTGAAGACAGCTTGAGCGAGCAGCTCCGCGGGATCTGGTAAACATTCTTGGGGTAATTATTCAAGAAAGTAGAGCAGGGAATCAAATGAATGCTTCCTGTGGCAGGTTCCATGGCTGGCGCCGGGGTGGCATGGCAAGACCAGCATGGCCCCTTGGAGGAGCTTGAACGTCATCTCCGCGGCCAGGAGCGGATGCTTCAGGGTGACCCGCAGCGCCTGCCCCCACAAGCCTTTGTTCAGGAATCCTGTGCTTAGCTCTTCCACCTCTCCCCTTCTCCCCAAATCCAGAGTAGAAAGGTAGGGAGTTGCCCATAGTTGCTTGCCTGGGACAGGAGAGGTGAGCAGAGTAGGGGGAAAAAAGCTGTCCTTTTCCCCATCTCATAACGAAGCACTTTCTTGCAACCAGGTAGGTTAATTTGTTAATTAAGATGGATAGAACAATGGACTTTGGAATTCAACTGTTTAAAATTGTATTTGATTGGCAGCATTGGGGATTGAACAGAGGACCTTCACACTGAGCCACATCCCCAGCCCCCTCTTTCACTGATACAAGGTCTTGGTAAATTACTAAATTACCTAGACTGTATTTGAACTTGCAATCCTCCTGCCTCAGTCTCCCAGGGTCTGTGCACCACCATGCCTGGTTTAACTCAGCCATCCTTGTAACCAAACAAGATGATACTGAGTGAGGATCGATGGGGAGGGGAGTGGTTGCAATGGCTAACACTGTGGCCCAAATCCTCGCCTGCCCTCAGAATCCTCAACTCCTCAGTATTCTTGGGGAATCATTCCAGGATCCCTGCAGACACATGAATCTGCAGATGCTCAAGTCCCTTATATAAAACAGAACCTACGCACATTCTCCTGTACACTTTACATTATTTCTACATTGCCTACAATACCCAGTCCAACGTAAGTGCTATGCGGACAGTTGGTATATGTGCGGTTTAGGAGATGACAACAGTGTACACGTTTAGTACAGATGCAATCTGGGGGGGATGCTGGGGATCCAGATGCAATTTTCAAAGATTGTTTTGGCTCTTTGGTTGGTTGAATCTGTAGCTGTGAAACCTCTGGGTGGCAGGGCTGACTGTAATCAATTCAGGTGTAACTGTGGAGGAGAATCTTCCTGATCAGTCATCTAATTATATTCTCTCCAACTTGAAAACATGGCGATGAACCTGGCTCCATTCCTCACCAAGCTGATTTTTGTGGCTGTAAATGTTCATTTCATTCTAGTTGGATAGGACTTTTCCTCAGAGTTAGGGTTAGGGGTATAAAAACAGACCAAGAAGAAAGAACTGTTTTAAGTGGCAACATGTCTTTGTAAACTTTCTTTCCACTCCTAAGACTCCCCACTAAGTATATTTTCATGTTGAAATTTTTGCATTAAATGTTGAATTTTTCCTTGACATTGGGATTGGACCAAGTCTATATCATGAGAACATATCTTACTAATTCAGTTAGTTTATTTTAAAATCCTGGATTGTGTTAACATGATGCCAACTAGCAAGTCTGACTGAGTTTGACAACAATGGGTACAACTTAAAAAGCTAAATTACACACATCGCATTAAGACATTGCGTATTGTTTAACCCAATAGTCACTAGAGACTATAGTCAAAATCTTTATTTTTTACATTAATAGACTTTTTTTTGAGACAGGGTATTTTTATGTAGTTCAGGCTGCCTTTGAACTTGTAGCCATCCTCCTGCCTCAGCCTCCCAAGTGCTGGGATTACAAGTGTGCCCCATGACACCTGGCTTTGTCATTAACATTTTGCATCGGGTGTGGTACATTTGTCATAACTGATTAACCAGTGTTGAAATATTGTTTTCAGCTAAAGTCTATAGTTTATATTAAGCTCATCTTCGTGCTGTACATCCTGTGAGTTCTAACAGTGGAGCGTATGTATCCGTTACCATACGCAGAAAATAGTGTCATGCCTCCACCTATTCAGGCCACCCCCCACCCCATCCTGGGCAGTCACGGGTCTTCTGCCACCTCCATAGTCTTGCCTTTTCCCGATGTCACAGTTGGAATCCTGCAGTGTGTCACCTGCTCAGATTGGCTCCTTCACTTAGCAGTATGCATTTAAATTCTCTTCTTGTCTCCTTCACCTGATAGCTCGTTTATTTTTATCACTGAATATGTTCCATTGTATGGATGTACTATCATTTGCTTATCCAGTTGTTTTTTTTATTTTTATTTTTATTTTTTTTTCACAAACAGGATTTTATTTATCACTATTACGAATCTGGATTTTAAACAGACTCTTGGACTGGTGGTTCATATCCATCAGCTCATTCAACTTTAACTCCAGTCTCATCCCCAGTAGCTTTTCCAGAGCTGCTACCTTCACCATGAAGCTCCATGAGTTTTCCCAATTCAAACTTGGGCTTCTTCAGCATTTTTACTTTTCTGACGAAGACATCATGGAGAGGATAAATAGACTGGCAAGCCTTTTCTATGTCTTTCCCAATGCTGTCTGGAATCAATTTATTGACCACTTCCTT